>VDFB02133102.1:0-29240 GCA_007258455.2 Sequoia sempervirens | reverse complement strand
ATTGCTTTGGCCAAATCCCAGATCATTGAAAAAGATGATTTAGCCTAGAAAATTTTATTTAATATAATTTTGTACCACATCCTATAAATAAGAAATTTCTATATCATATATGTATATATGCATGTAGAGGTTATAAGCATGCACCAAATTCCCCCTACCCTAAAATATTTTGAGGTAGCTAGGTACTTCATGCAGGGTCAGTAGGTCTTCGGGTAGGAAGAACTATTGGACTTAGGGAACACTAAGAGGGGAGGGGGTTGAATCAATGTTGAGTAAGATTTAACCTTCAATTTTGATCATAAACCATTCACAACATTTTAAACTGAAATAAACATATATGCACATTAAAGAGACAATGTGAACACCATAACACCAATATTTTTACATGGAAACCTTGTTAGGGGAAAAACCACAATGGAGATTAATCCACAATTTATACTTTGTTAAAAGTATGAAGAAAAGGGAATGCACATGCATTCAAGCACACTGCCTAGAGCTCACTGCTCAAAAGAAGGAAGGATCGTTGCCTTACAAAATATTTGTGTTTACAATAAAGGATTGAACTAAGAAGATATCATATATAAATGCCTAGATTTAGTTCTGGTGAAGCTCATGAACCAAATTATGAACCTTCTGTCAAACTCTGCTCTTTGCTTTGCTTTGCCACCAAATTCTCTTCACACAGATCTTCTAATATTTTCATATACCTCAACATATTTTGAACACACAACCACACACACACACACACACAAACACTCACTTCTTGCTAAAATGAATCAAGCAATCTCATATATATATTTGCTAACAAGAATTCAAAATACTATATGTCCGCTTCACATAAGATATAATATTCTTCCACATGTCAGCTCAGATCATGAATAATTTATGATGCGTACCTACATAAGTTGGCCAAACCATAGTTGGGAACCAAATCAAAATTCCCAACACAAGAGATATTTAAACAACTACTCCTTATACATCCACAACATGCTACATACACTAGGTCAACCATAATGAGGAAATAAATATAAAATCATTCTACCAGATCTCCAAGCTCATACATTGATTAATGCGACATTACAAAAATTACCAATAAGGTAACATATGTGCTTAGAAAACTATCTTGGGGATCCAAAACTCAAAATAATGATTTGGTGAAGCATACAGATTGACTAACTGAACAGATACCCTGTTCTTCATGCTTTTTGTCAGTAATACTCTATTTTCTACTTTTCCTGTCAGTATGAGCTACTTCTGAACTACAGACCAAGCTAATGACTTCAATTTCCATCAATGACAACACTAGAAGCCATAAAAAATATCTCCAAGCCATATTCCAACAATCTCCCCCTTTGGCATTGATGGCAACACTTAGTGAAAAATGACTAAGTGTTGGAACCTGTAAGGCCCCACCTCGTATAGGCCTAATACAAACCTAATTTGTTATATGTTTTTCTTAAGTTGGTGATTAGATATATTGTGAATGATAAATAAGGTGATCATTTGGTAATATTTTAGAATTTCATTTTAACATTATGTTTTACCTTCACTATCATGAAGGTGGAATACACTCATATACTATGGAAGACAAATTGAAATTTAAATGGATTATTATATGAATAAAGTTTAGAATATTCAAATAACAAATTTATGTGATATACGATTGTTACTTATGATTGTGTTGGTATTGTGCAGAAAGGTAAATGGTGTTAGCATGGGAAGGGTGAACCATCACTTGAGAGAAAATTAAAAGACTCTTCTTGAAGGTTGAGTTTGGTGAAGAGTGATTGAAGATGTCGAGCTGACAAGATTACATGCCTACTAGAATCGACTTCCTATGACATCAAGTAGCCCGTGGCGAGCATTATCATTAGGAATCAAATATGCAAATAGGAGGATAGATAAATGTTGGAATCAAATCAAATACATCTTTGGGAAGTTCTAAGTGTAGCCCCATTCGAATTTAGAAGGGTTTGAGGCTCATTATATTGGTTGGGTGGATTGTTAGAATCCGAATTCATTGTAGGACATGTGGATGTGAGTTTGGTTGGGGCTGGAAACCCTTGGTTAGGACCAATAAAATTCGTATGGATTCTTGTTACCTTTGGAAAAGAGAATCATTGAGTCAATTTCCTGGCCTTGGAATACAATAGACTCTAGGACCTAGCACCTCCCATGGGTTTGAACCTTTGGATATGTGAACTCCGTCCCTGAGTGAAAAGACCTCTCTCAAAAGTCCACATTCAAGGAATGCACGAATCTGGGGTTGGGGTTTAAGAGTGACTTGTCACTCTCAACCTCCCACTCCCCAAAAATTCTTGGAATTGGCACAAGACTCACACATGTGTGAGCACTTGAGGGAAAGAGTGTAGGTTTGGAGGATTCCTATATACCTCAAGAAGATGGAAGATTTGGGCATTGCCCACTTCTCCTCTTGGAGAACTTGAGTGGAGATGGTGGAAGGAATGAGAAGAGGAGAGGAACCCACTTCTTTGGAAAGATAGTGATCAAGATGTTTTGGCTTGGAGAGGAAAGATGGTTGCAAGAGTTCAATCCCTTCAGAAAAGAGATAAGTTCCTCCTATTTCCATTTACCCTTGTTGATTAATTGTAAGAAAGTGAAATAATGTATGAGCTTAGGGTTTGAAATAGAAGGTAGAGAACTTAGATGTATGTATTAGTGTTATGTTAGTTGAATCCCTTGTAAAAATCGGAAAAGACTCCATTTATTTTCATGGAGCTAAAATGATTTCTTGCTCGGGGGTATGGCTAGAGCCCATGAGGCTCCATGATGCCATTATGGTAGGGTGGAGAGCAAGCCTTAATTAGATGTGTGTCCCTCATTATATTCCCTTGAATTTAGTTGTCATATGGAAATCTGATGTTTAGTTGGGACATGAAAGATAATGAAGTAGAGCAAACCCATTGGCATGGAAAGAAGAAAAAAAAATATACTTATCTCTTCAATATTAGTCATGACTTTGTAAGTTTAAGGGTTGAGATTCATAGATTATGCATTAGTTTACAAAGTATATTGTAAAGAAGAGATGCGTGGAATGTTTTGATTATGTGTGATTTAACTATATTTCTTTTGGTTGCACCACACATATGATGTTAAGCTGCAATGCCTTGTCATATACAAAAACAATACTGCTCCACTTAACCATAAATGGTGAAAGTTAGAAAGCATAATTCTTTTGTAAGTTTTTTCTTTTCTTTTTCTGCATTTTATCTTTTAGTATGGGTAAAAGTACTGAAAAAGATCTATGTGTTTTAACTCTATACTGTGAGTATGCTTGCAAATTATGTTAGTGTTAAACTTACTACTGTGACGCCAAGATAAGCATATGTCAAATAAGTTTTACTTGGATTATAACTTCTGGCTGAGGAATCCATTGTAAATATACTATACAACTTTATAGTATGCATGTTTAAATGGGAGAGAAAATATATATATAATGAATAAAAGAAGTTTAAAGAGGCCGCAAGCTTATAGGAAAAGCACTATGATATTACTTGGAAGCCATCCTAGTAGAACATGATTTAGCTCATCATCTCTCTGTGGATTTGGTAAAAGTTGTTCTTAAATGTCACGAGTAAACTGGGAAATTGTTTCCTTTTAAAAACAATAAGAAAAATAAAATGTTCATTTATTACTTATTAAACTAATGGACCGGCAGACCAAAACTCTAGTCTATGAAGAAAATGCAGGAAATGGTTCGGGAGTCTACCCACGCCTCATTCAACTAGGCATCATGTCTATCATGGTTGCCATGTCTTCTTGTTCTACTTTAGTATTAGGTTTTGTGTTGATCATAAAATAAGTAACTTCAATCAAACATACAAAAAAAACAAAAGAAGCTATAATCCTACGCCAACACAAAATCATGGTCTGAATGAAGAGTCAATCCAAAACTTTCATGGCAGATGAGCTGTCTGGTTGCCCTCCTCAATGATGTTTATCAGATCTTCTTCACCGTTGAATGCTATCCATTACCACCCCATTCTATCTAATATAATGCATTTCAACTAAGATTTTCTCAAAAAATATTAGAAATCGTGAAGCAGGTGCTACTCTTACTTTACTTTTGACACCACACGTATATTTTCCTAATATAATACATTGTTTATCAGAACTCTAATCCTTTCTCCTGCTGGTTAAAAAAACATTATTCCTGGCAGTTTTTCTTAGAGTAGGGCTATGTGAGACTAGTCAAACATGTCCAAGTAAGTTCTAGCTTTTATTGGCAGGTGAGGGTTCAGCATCTCTTTTATTGTACACCTTTGCTTAGAACAGACCCATTAGCCGGGTCAAGCAGCACAGGAGGTGGCTGGGCTGCCACAGATCAAGTGGTGCCTAGAGCTGAATGCTAGAGTAGAGGCACTGAGAGGTAAATGGGTAAGAGGACTTTACCAGATTTGAGATGTCCACACCTGGAAACAAAAGCACTGTTACAAACAATATGCCTTTACTAAATGTGATAAGGTGTAGATGTCATCCTTGTCAGAGTCACTGCACTTTCGTAGAAAACATTTCTTTGTATTAAATATGGTTGGAAGGGTGTTCACATCAGGACACCATAAGCAGTCCTTAGTTGACACTTTTATGAGTTTGGCTGCATAAAATGACTGGCCAAATGTATCACATCGTCAATAAGTAGAACATGATTTTAGATGAATGCCTAGTACCATGCCCGACTAAAGTGATCTGCAGAGATCTTTTTATAATGATGATAGTTTTGAATTAAATGTCAGAGATGTAGTGAAGAAGTCAATAACATTACAACAAGCTAGGTATGAGGTATGTATTATCGCTTCAAGACTACTTGTAGGTTATTATTGTCCAAAAACATAAATGCTTCAAAAAGGAAACAATAATAATAATTTGATCTGCAGTAATGTCATTAGTGGGAAATAAAGAAAATGTAGCATTTAGGTTCAGGTATCCAATAAATGCTTGAGCTGCCATGAGTGAAAGCTCATCTATAAATCAACAATATATCACATTTCTACCATCGTAAAGTTGTGAATGTCTGGCAGCAAACTGCTAGAATACCTGTAGCAAGTTTATCTAACACTTAGATATGTAAAGACAAATCTTAAATAAAATAAATAAATAAAACAAAAAAAAAAGAATAATAATATGAATCTTGCTGGGGAAGCCACAGCCCCAACCTCCAAATCTCTACCTTTGTTTTCTCTAATGGAGAAATATGTTGCTGCATTAGAATAGCAAGTATGGGGCGGCACAAGGGATGAGCATAATGGAATTGCTATAAAAAAAATTTAGAGTTCCTTTGCTGCGATGTGTAACAATTAGGGCAGTGTCATTTTGCTTGGGTACATATTGCACCATTGTTGGGCACGATGTAAATTTAGCATTATGACTTTAGTTGGAGTTTGTAAAATTATTTTAACTGTAAATTCTTTTTCCTATTATACTCTTTTATAAAATGCATTTTATTAGAGTTTAAGCCGGAAAAAATGTTGTTATTATTATTCCTACATGAGTATTATTAATATTGTATAAGTGCATAAATATAAGTAAGTAAAACATTAACTCCAACAAATAAATATTAATACATTATAATTAACAGCAAAAAGTGAAACTAACAAGATGAAAATTACTATTGTGAAGAGAAAAAGAATAACGATAATTAAATTTAGTAAACCAACTTACAAATTGAAATTTGAAGTATTTCTTTGTAAAATGAAATAAGATCCATCATAACAACGCTCCTATTAATTTTTGTAAATTAAGAAGTAACTTAAAAAAAAAAAGAGTGAAATAATAATTACATTTCAACCCTAAAATTTGGTTATGAAGTGGGTATGCTTAATGTTATTGTTATTAATAATAATTTTATGGTTAATAACAAAATTATTGTTTGGATTTAAAAAAAATAAAAAATAATGATATGCATGATGTAGATTTGAAAATTAAATAATAATATTAAATAATTAAGTGGGAAAATAACATTAATATTAAATAATTGTGCTTGGGGCCAATAATGTTAATGCACAATGTATGCTTGAATTGTGAGTCAATTAAAGAGAGTTTCATGTTAACATGGGTTATAATTGATGTTGGGTTATGCATTAAAACAATAGGATAATTTTTATATTAATCATGAGAATAAGAATGGTAATTACTAAATTGATCTTAAAATTAAGAAATATATTAAAGTTAATAGTGTTGGCACTTAATACTATTGTTGAAAGTATAGAGCAATAGTAATATCAAGTATTCATATAAGAAAGCAAATGCAAAAATTAAGAGAAAGAGAAACCAAACTGGTGAGAAATGTAAAACACTGCAAAACCATACATTATGTAATTTTAACATCCGCAATTCTTTAGTTTCAAGTGATGGGTCTCTGATCGTAGGACCAATGGTTAAGGAGGGCGGGTTGAAGTACCACTTGTAAAAATAGCAATAAGATCTAAATAATAGGTCTTAAATAAATCTGTTATACTAATCTCGTTGAGCTTCCATCCATACATTATTAAAGAAAAAAATGGGTGGGCTCTTTTCTCGCACATGGGCATGATAATTGGTATCAGAGCCCTAGGTTGCAACTCTAGGGAACTCTGGGAATAAATTGGGAATTACATATTGTGTGTACGCAAAACATCTTGTGTTAGAATAAAATTTTAAATTTAAAGAACTCACATGGTGTGATACATGAGAACTTAGTTTAAACATATGACCTAAATAAGGTTTTAAAGTACTAAATGGTCAGGAAGTGACCATTAAAGATAGGTCAAGCAAGCAACTTATTAAAGAATTCAAAATTCAAAAGAAACTCAAGTCTAAACATGGTGCCTTAATAAGGTGAATACCTAGATCCCATATTAGACTAGTTACCTAGGGTTACAACATTAATCTAGCCTATTGTTATCAAATTTCCTTAAAACCTTAAAAAGGGTATAATTGAGTTATGAGGCATAGTCCTTGTTATAAATGCCTGACTAGAGTAATAGGACATACTGAGGTGTATCATTAAGTAAATATTAGTTTGTTGAATTTTAAGGCCATTATTTGCCAATACAATAATAAGGTAATTTCCAAAAGTTATGGGAATTTGTAGTGCAACATATTTTTTTTTATAGAAACATTAGTGTGAAGAAAGGATAGAACATCATAATTATATTTGGAATCATGCAACTCGTCAAAAATATTATGAACCTCGAAAATGATTAGTGTGTGATTGAAAACATGCGTAATGAAATGAAATAAATACTATTCAAGCACACCAATAAGACATTGTATCAAAACAAAAAATAAAAGATAAGGAGATGCAAACTCAATATTCTGCTTCGATTGTCGTCCTATTGTCCTCTATCTTTAGTGTTTTTGTTGATTCCAGCTTTTGCTCTCAGATTGTGTGCTAGGCTCAACAAACTGTCCTCCTAAAGAACAAGATTTAAATATGATGCATGATGCAAGATTAAGTCATGATATGAAATAAGACTCAGATGATTGAAGTAAACATGATGCTATGATACTAGAATGCTAAATGAATTAAATGCATGAACTCTAATTAATTGCCGGTCCCCAATGCTTAGATTCACACAGGTATTTATAGAGTTTTTCGAAGGATTTGATTGGCTATCTTGATTGATGGTTGTGATAATTCCTGGCAGATCGAATGGCTGAAGATGGATGAAATTGAAGAGAAAATAGAAGAAAACCTAAAAACAAGATTTTTCTATTTATATGAAAGAGAAAAAGATAAGAAGATAAAAAATCATCTTTCTTTAAAAAGATAAAAGAAAGATTTGAAAGCTAATAAATAATGAATTAAAAATTCAATTACTTGTGGATGATATTCATCTTTTTCTTAATTAAAAGAAATATTTAATTAAGCTTTTAAAGAAAGCAGAAGAAAGTTTGTGATAGGAAGAAAGTTTTAATTAGGATTTTTGAAAAAAAGCAGAAGATTTCATAATTAAATAAAATATTTAATTATGATATGAGAAGAAAACAAAAGATTTCACAATTAAATAAAATATCTAATTGTGATTTAGAAAGAGTTACATACATCTTCTTTAATTAAATAAGGTTTATTTAATTAAATCATTATTTATAAAATTAATTAAAATGAAACATTTAATAATTATAAGAAGGATTTAAAATAGAAGAAAGAGAAATATTTAAACTTAATTAAATCAAAAGATTTAATTTAAATTCAAACAATGATAATTAATTTAAATAAATAAAATGTATTTATTTAATTAATTAAGTGGACATATGAAAATAATTAAATAAAATAAATTTATTTAAGTATGAAAGAAGAATAAGATGAATGAACAATATAATTAAATTAATTAAATTTAATCATAAGTAGAGGACTTTTAGAAAAATTAATTAAATAATAAATATTTAATTAATTGCCAGGATTATAGACATGACCATTTTTATGCGTATACATTTTGCCCCTCTTTGAAGTGATGTGTGAAATGCATTGCTTCAAAGAAAATAATTTTTTTTTTGCCCCTGATATGTTTCTGATTTTGATGTCGATGATGCCCCCTCGGGAGGTAAATCATGGAAGATGATGTCAAGAATGATAGGGAAACAGTGATTTAGCTCCCGATGAATGATGTTTGTGATGGCCCAGTGAAAAATAATATTGAAGGAATGAAAAATGCCATTAACTCTCACCCTAATAGACCTTTAAAAGGTGAAAAGGGGTAAAATGAATTGTCATTTTCACCCTGCTACTACAGTGAAGAGTGAGCTCTGATAGTGACGTGGCGAGATGGAGATCCCATTGCACAGGAATAGATTCGAGCGAGCGTGCCGATACCAGAGACCAGTTGCGTATGGACCACCGGTGAGTGATTCCAACCATTTATGATTTCAAATTTCGCATTTTGAATCAATTTTGCAAGTGTTTTAGGTTGGTTTGTAGTTGTTCAGTCACGTTTTAGCACATTCGAAAAAACTTTTAGCGCTTTCGCGGAGTTCAGTAGCGCATATAGGAAATTTTGTAGCGCATATAGGAGTAGGTTAAAATTCATCATGTAGTGCATTTGACAGATAGAGTAGCGCATATAGGTTAAAATTGGCTATTATGATCCTATAGCGCATCTAGGGCACAAAATTGTGCATATAGGGCTAGGGCCACAATTAGATAAAGTTGCGCATTTGAGAGTTAAAATAGCACATTCAGGATGTAGCGCTTCGAGGGGATGAAACTGTGCATCCACGGGATAGATTAGCGCATTCCGAGTTTTAGCACTTTTGGGAAAAATTTTAGCGCATTCGAGTGAAACTATTGCGCATTTGTGTTTTAGCACATCTGGGTAATAGAGTGGCACATATGAGAAATTTTTTTGATAGAATGCTTGTGTAATGAAAAATGATGATTTAAATTGCTTCCTTAGTCAATAGATAGATGAATTGTAATACCATCATGCTGATATGGGTAAAAAATGATAGAAAATCTGATAAAGAACTGATAACTTTGATTCCAAAATAGAAAACAAAGAGTAGATAGTTGATAACTTTGTGGCGAACAACAAAGAGTAAATTGATTGAGTGATTGATTGTGGTTTGATAACTTTGCTTCTTGTGATTGAAAAAAAGAGAGTAGATGTCTGGTAAATTTGCTTTCTGTGATAGAAACCAAATAGTAAAATGAGGGTACAAATTTGCATTCATGACCGAAATACAAATAGGAAATGAATTGTGTGTTGATAAATTTGCTTTCCTAAAAAGAAAAACAAATAGTAAATGATGATAGAGTAGATTGATTTAGCACTTGATATGGGTCATTGATTGAATTCGCTAGATAGATTGAGTCTGATTAATGTGTCCTTGTGATGATCGAAAATAGGGAGGTTTCAAAAGCCCCAGATTAGAGACAAACCCCACCATGCCGGGGAGTGACAGAGCTTACACCGCCAGAAGTTACGCGATAGCGTGACAGGACTGGACCTTTGCCGAATTCATTCATAGAGATTTGGATCATCGTGGACCGCTGGACCGCTTAGCGCAGAGATGGCACCGCCAAGCATAACACTTTCACCAGCTGACCGTGATGATGTGACGCCTTTAGGATGCAGACTCTGGGATTCTGTGCTATAAGTGCCTTGCATGGTGAATTACAAGGAGATTGGTGGGATCGAGGCACTACGGCGGATATGTGGCGACGCGAGCATTTGTGGATACTGGATAGATCAGGAGGATTTCAGTAGATATCCAGCCTTAGTTGCTGTGTTGGCTACATTCATTGGAGGTTTCCTTGGACCAGACCATTGGTCGAAGGGATTTGCAGTTGGTTGGGGTAGGATGTTGGAGTGGATGGTGACATAGCCATGGAGGTATGCCTGGGGGAGTTGTATATTAGCTGACATGTATCATGATCTTCATCAGGTTGTATACAGAGGATCCACTAGCTTTGCAAGTGGGGTGACACTTCTACAAATCTAGGCGTGGAAGCATATTGTGATCATGAGACCACATTGTACGAGAGATAGGCCAACAAGAAGTCCATATGTGTATGCATATTCTGGTGCACTTGTCCAGCAAAAGCTGGGCAAGGTAGAGTATTGGCAACGATTATTGGATGATATAGATGCAGTGATATGGAGACCGTATACGGATTGTGAGGCATGGGAGACTGATCACTTAGAGATGTCATTTTTCTACAGACCGCAGTATCTGATAGAGCATACTCCCTTTATTATTGAGAGATTTCTGGCATTACAAGTGCTGAGACAGTTTGGATTTACGCAAGGGATGCCACAAAGCGTTGCTCATTATGGGCGGCGCAAGGGTGATCTAGGATGGGGACCATGTATCTGATACCAGGTAGCATACACAAAGTCTTCTACCTTACAGCCAGAGGTATGGACAGACAGACCAGAGGTGCAGGATGCAGGGATGACTGACGATTATGCACATTATTTCCATACGCATCCATTTCCACAATTTACAGTGCCAGATGAGCCATGGGCCATTGGGGTAGCGCCACAGCTAGGGGCAGGGAGACAGGAGGATGTGGCTGGCGGAGAGCAGGCGATGGATGGAGGAGAGGAGGAGGAGGAGGGAGATGAGGAGGAGGGAGATGAGGATGGGAGAGCAGAGACGGAGGAGATGGAGATGAGGACAGCTCGGATGGCGGAGATGATAGGGGAGATGATGATGGAGAGGAGAGGCAGCAGAGGTTGGACAGTCTGGGCAGAGCACAGATTGTTTGGTGAGCCATATCCAATGACATACCATAGAAAATGATTAGGGTGTTGTCCTCTCAGAGGCAATGTGTGAGTGGCTGCATAGTAGGCCTAAGTTCTGGATTCTTAGGGGACAATAGGCATTAAATCCATAGACAACTTAGTTTTAGGGGCTCAGAGGTGGATAGGTACAGGAGCCACAGCCTCACCAGATGCATAGGGGGCACGACGACACAGTAATGTTTAGGGAAACAAATTTCCCAGATTCCCAAAGACACAGCTTGGCATGAGAGGATGCACTTAGATGGCGCAATCGGGAGGCCGAGGGTGGCACGAGACCAAGTGGCACCAGAGGAGTGGCACATGGAGGCCACAGGGGATTTCTCGCCGAGGTGAAGCTGAGAGGCCAAGCACCCAGAGAGTCGACATGAGAGCCAGTCCCTGTTGTAACGGTATTCCATCCACAAATCACACAGCAGACGAGGACCCATCACCCGCATTAATCAACACATGCATGGCAGAGGTTACAGGTCTCCACGGTGATCCCTCGGTATCAAGGTGTCAGCCTCTCCTTCCTAATTCAAATTCTTCAGTGGGGTATCGCCAATGCAAATAGTGGGGATTTATATTTCGTGTTATATGTATATATTGAGTTTGACTAGCATTCATGTATCTGCGGTTTTGAACTTTTGCTTCATTTTGGCCATTGGACATTTGTATTATTTTGATGTGAGCCGCATGACATGCACACAACGATTCGATGACGATACAGTTGCGCATTCTGATGTGATATCTACGCTACTTTATGCACGCATGATATGAGATGGATTCTGGGATATATTTTGACTACTTTACACTCAACCTTATGATGTAGGATGATCCAAATGTGATATGATGATGTGGACCTAGGGATGTGTAGATGCAATTTACTGTGATAACAGTATATGAGATGATTTTTTGAATTTGTCAAATGCAGAAATGGATAGTATGTTTATGAAATGCATCATGAAATTTATGATATGAAAATGGTAGATAATGAAAAATGTGATACTGCTAATGATAATGATGAAAAGATAAATGATATGTTTGGTAATGTTTATGTAATGAAAATGGCAATGCGATGATAATGGAATAATGATAATGTGGAATGCAATGATATGAAATGAATGAGTGCAATGATAATGGAATGATACTAGATGATGATGATAAATGGTAGTAAATGATAAATGATAAAATGATAATGGGATGATGAATGATAATGATATGAGAAAAAGGTAATGATAATAGTAATTGAGAAATGATGATGTTATGAAAATAATGAAAAAAATGATATGAAATGATAAATGAAATAGAAATGATAAGGATATAAGGAAATGATAATGATAATGATAATGATAGAAAATGAAATAGAAATGATAAATGATAATGAATGAATGAGAAATGATAGTGTTTATGAAAAAAATGATATGAAATGATAAATGAATGAATCTAATGATAGAAAATGAAATAGACATGATAATGATAAATGATAAGGATATAAGGAAATGATAATGAATGAATGATATGAATGATAATAATGATATGATAATGATGAAATGATGGGAAATGGCAAATGAAACAAATGTCCAAATGTCCTCCACAAAGAGTGCAAAAATACATGACAACCGTTAATGTTTTCATTCAGCCTTTCAGAACACTGATGTGAATCCAATATGCAGATATATACAATGATCTAACTAACATGCAACTAAATGAAACTAACCAATTTTTTGAGCCTGTTATAAGCATTCTTGAATCATCATAGAGCATTTTAAAATGTTGGAAGTATGTACAAGCATCAGAGGGGAAATTAGCACCAATGATGACTTGAGTACAACTTTCATGATTTTTGATATAGCAAGTGAACACAAGCATCGAGGTATAATTGAACCAAGATGACCTGAGCATTTCTTGCATAAACAGACAAAGATTAACCACCCTTTCGATGCAAATGTGGAACTGTCATCAATGATATTGCTTTGGTAATCATGTCCTATGACATATTTGCATCAAATTGATAGTTAACCTCAAGACAGTAGACAAAGAAAAATCATTCTCGTTCCTTGCCACTCTAGTTCAATACATCATCGAGTGTGCTCCAGAGTAATGATATCGAAAATCAAACAACCTTTGTTCAAAATGTAATACTGTTATTTCAGACATTACTCAGATTTTTAGATCATCCAATAGACAATGGTATGGTACCTGCTAAAAACTGTTCATGATATGGATTGATGACCGGATAATGTTTCGCGTGAGTTGGTTGTTTGTTCACATGATTGGATTTTATGACATTGTCTAGCTGTTTTAGTATGCCCTGAAAGTTAAGTGCCCCCGGTTAACATTTTGCCCCGTATATTGACACAACTTGCGAAAAGGAATATGTACAATGATCAAGCCATGGTAAGACATTTATCGCTCTAGCAAAATGATGGAAGGATGATGCAATTATAACCCTAAGATTCGAAAAAAGATGCAGAAAAAGAAAGTTGAAAAGCCAAAGTGCAAAACAGGAACTAATAGATGGAGAGGTACAGATAGCCTCTGTTTGCCAGATTTTCACTATCTGTGTTTATTGCATTTTTCTAATTTCTTTTTGATTTTTTTGTATTTTTTTGTCAATAGACTGCCTGTTTGCCAGGTTTTCACCCTATGACATTTTTTTTTTATTTTTTTGAATTTTTTCAGGACTTTTTCTGCTGTTTTTGAAAATTTTCAGGACTTTTTCTGCTGTTTTTGAATTTTTTTAGGACTTTTTTTGCTATTTTTGAATTTTTTCAGGACTTTTTTTAGGATGATGATAGCTGACTTAAACATAATATTTCTTGAGATGCATGCTGTTGATGGGTTCTTCAAATAGGTCCCCTTCTGGCGTCGATAACTTGTAGGCTCCTAAACCGTAGACTGCAATAACCACATAAGGACCCAGCCAATTTGATTCAAATTTTCCTTTCTTTTCTTTGTCTTGTTGATTGCATGGGTTCTCTTTCAGAACTAGATCACCCACCTGAAAGGCATGTGGATTTACTTTGTGATTATAGTTGTGAGACATCACCTATTGGTATGCTTTCAAATGGTCAGCTGCTCTCTGTCTCTTTTCATCTAGAAGTTCTAACTCTTGTAGTCGGGAAACTCTATATTCATCATCTGTTATGAGACCTTTCAGTGATACTTTGAATGATGGTATTTCAACCTCTAAAGGCAATATGGCTTCTGCTCCATAGGCAAGAGCATAGGGTGTTGCTCCTGTTGGCGTTCGGACACTAGTTCTGTAAGCCCACAAGGCGGGATTGAGTTGAACATGCCAATATTTCCCTGAATCATTTACAGTCTTCTTTAAAATCTTCAGTATAGTCTTATTTGAGGCCTCTGCTTGGCCATTTCCTTGTGGATAGTAAGGTGTTGAATATCTATGCTAAATATGGAATCGCTCAAAAAGTTCATCAACATCCTGATTCTTGAAAGGTCTTCCATTATCTGTAATAATGGCATTGGGAATACCATACCGACAAATGATGTAGTTGAGTATGAAGGATGAAATTTGTTTTCCTGTGACTTTAGAGAGAGGTACTGCCTCAATCCACTTAGTGAAATATTCGGTTGCAGTGATGAAGAACTTATGCCCATTTGAAGATGAAGGATGAATTTTACCTACTAGATCTAACCCCCATTGAGAAAATGACCAGGTTGGTGTGAACGAGTGAAGTTCTTGTGCCAAAGCATGAATAAGATTCCCATGAATCTAACATTTTGAGCATGTTTTAACAAAAGTGAATGATTCCCTCTCCATTGTAGGCCAATAGTAACCCATTTTAATCAACTTCTTAGATAAGCTCAGTCCACTTGAATGAGTACCACAAATGCCCCCATGAACTTCTTGTAAAGTACCATCAAGACCATGACGATAAAGGGTATTAGTGATAAGGCTATAGCGAGGGGATTGTCAGACAAAGTTACGTTTCTAGTTACGAGATAAGTTAGGTGGTAAAATATCATCTTTTAGGTAAGCATAAATCTTACCATACCAGGGAAAATCAGATCCTACCAAGTGGCAGATAATTTGGCTTTCGGGTGTGTCATAAGTAGGTGTAAATAATTGTTCCACCAGAAATTCATAGTGAGTCTATTTTTTTGGGAGTTGTAACAATGATGTGATCGTAGCCATAGCATCAACTGCTTTGTTATCAAGCCTTAGAATTTGTGTGAACTAGATGTCCACAAAGTACTTCTTGAAGTCATCGACCATCTTCTTGTATGGCAACAATTTGTCATCTTTAGTCTTGATAATCATCATTGATTTGATTAATGACTAACTGTGAGTCACCATAAACTTGTAGCTTGGTAATCCTCCATTCCAATGCTGTCTTTAGTCCAGTGACTAGTGCTTCATATTCGGCTATGTTATTGGTGCATGGAAACATTAGCCTATATGACCGAGGAATGGTATGTCCTTGAGGGGTGACAAAGAGAATGCCTACCCCCGATCCATGTTGAGTAAAATAACCATCAAAGTATAAGAACCATAGTTGCTTGAATTCTATAGTGAAAATATCAGCATCTGGAAATTCAATGTGCAAGGGGTGCTTTGCTTGCAGTGGAGCGTCTGCTAGTTGATTAGTGATAACTTGTCCCTTGATTACTTTGCGATCAACATAGTGGATGCCAAACTCACTCAGAATCATGACCCATTTTGCTAACCTTCCTATTAGTGATGCTTTACTTAGTAGATACTTGAGTGGATTGATTTTTGAAATAAGATTGATTGTATGAGTTAGCATGTAATGTCAAAATTTCTGTGAAGCAAAAACTACTGCTAAACAAACCTTCTCAATGAAAGTGTAGTTAAGTTCATGACTTGTTAGTGTTCTTCTGATGTAATAGATTGCACGTTATTTCCCTTCACGGTCTTCTTGTGCTAATAATGCCCCTAAAGATGTCTCGGTTGCAGCAATATATAGGATCAATGGTTTGTCTGGATTTGGTGGTACTAGAACTGGTGGAGTCATTAAGTACTGTTTGATTTGTCGAAAAGCCATTTCACACTTGTCATCCCACTTGAAAGGAACATTTTTATGCAATAGTTGTGTGAAAGGTAAACTTTTATCGGCCAGTTGTGCAATGAACCTTCGTATAGATTGAAGTTGCCCTTGTAGTGATCTTAATTGACTGATGTTCTTTGGCGGAGGCATTTCTATGATTGCCTTTACTTTTGCAGGATCTACTTCAATTCCTTTTTCAGACACAATGTATCCCAAGAGTTTTCCAGATGTAACCCTAAAAACACATTTCTTAGGGTTAAGGCGAACTTTGAACTTTTCCAACCTTACAAAGATTTTAGATAATACTTCAAGATGTCCTTCCCTTGTACATGACTTTGCTAAAATGTCGTCTACATAATCTTCCATCAATGTATGCATCATATCATGGAAAATTGTTGTCATAGCTTGTTGATAAGTAGCTCCAGCATTTTTTAGACCAAAAGGCATGACATTCCAGCAATAGGTCCCCCATGGACATGTAAAAGCTAGTTTATCATGGTCTTCAGGTGCAATCTTGATTTGGTTGTAACTAGAAAAACCATCCATTAATGAATACATGGCATGGCCAGCTATCAGATCAACTATAGTATCAATGTTTGGAAGCGGAAAGTCATCCTTAGGGCATGCCTTGTTAAGATCTCTAAAATCAGTGCACACTCTGATGCGTTTATCTGGCTTTGCTACTGGGACAATATTGGAGATCCATTCTGCATAGGCAATTGATCTTATAAATCTCGCATCTAGGAGTTTCTTGAGTTCTTCTTTAACTAGGAGCGCAACATGAGGATGCATCTTTCTGAGTTTTTGTTTCACTAGTTTAGCTCCTGGTTTGATAGACAAATGATGCATTATGAGATCAGGATCAAGACCTGGCATGTCTGCATAAGACCAAGCAAAATTAACCTGATTTTCTCTGAGAAAGTTCATGAACCCTGGGATTTCATTATCTGTCATTGATTTAGCTACCTATAGAATCCTTGGTTTATTTGTAGTTTCCTTATTGATTTCCTTTGTAGGCTTGATCAAAATGGGCGATTGTTCATGATAGTGCTCCGGGAGAGTGTCAAGCTTCCCATCAGCTGGTGCCTTAAAAAGGTTTTCACCATCTGATACACTCTTTATTTTATCTTTTGGTTGATCTAGTACTACCAGATTCTAGTTTTCACCACTAGATCGTTCTTCTTTATTTTTATTTTTGCAGCTAGGAGACTTGACACTCTCTTGATTAAAGACTTTGTGCCAAAAATCGCTAGTGGAACAATCATTTGCATCATCTACAGAAAGGAAATTTATGATAGCTTCATCATTTGGAAAAATAGGTATATCAATAGGTTCAGATAGATCCCAGTCAATGAAATCAGGATGGATCAAAGGTAACAAGTCATTTGGTCATGTGAAATCGGTGATGGTTAGAGTCAAAATAGAGTTATCGGTAGGATCCGAGGTATGAGGTAGATCAATGATGGTACTATTCTCATGATAGTCTTGTTCGTTAAAATCTGACTCAGTATCACTAGACTCATAGTTGCTTTGTAGTTCAAATTTTTGTGGTTGGGACCCTGAATCTTCTCCTTTGATTAAAGTTGGTGTATACTTGTGTATCACATCTATCTCTTTATCTCTCCAAAATTTATCATCATGGATGGTATCCCATTCATATTCAGCAGAATTTGTATCAGATTTATTTTCTATGAAATTCAGGATTGATGCCAAACATGCATCCTTTTTATCAGAACCTTCTTGCAATGTTGGATGAAGGACTCAAGAATCAAGTTCTATACGAGGTATTAAGAGCTCATGTTCAAACTGACTGTTGGATGTTGGTACAACCTTATTAGGAGAAATGGATTATGCAAACAGATGAATTAGAGGGATTTGATGGGGGAGATATGTAGGGTAATGAATGGGATGTTGGAAAGGGTATGGATAGAATGATGGGGTGGATGTGTGATGGGGTGGTGAGTTTAGGACCAACATTGGCACATGTGGTGGTTGATGTGAAAAGATAAAAGGATTAATGGATGGAGAATGTGGGGATAATGGAGGAGATGGAATAGTGAATTTTGGGACATAGGGACCCAAAACAGACTTAGGAGATGAAAGGTGGGTATGGTTAGCTTTTGGATTAGCAACTTTGGATGTTCTTACAGATTTTTTATTTGATGGCATTGCATCTTTTTTCTTTGGGATCCACATGGTTTTGATTTTTGCTTTAGTGGGCCTTTGTGGCTGATGGGTTTTATTTGGATTGTGGATTTGATTTTTCTTTTCTTTACCATGTCCTATAGAGGGGACACGGGGAGCTTTAGATTCATGTGAATGTTTGGATTTATGCATTATTCCTCTAGCATCCAAAGTGCATTTATTAGGAATGGGATGGGTGTGAGGAGATGGATGGTGTGGAGCAATGGAGGTAGGAGTATAGGGATTACGTGTAGATGGAGGATGTCCAGGTATGTGCCTTTGTTGATCTTGATTATGGGACATGCGAGAGGGATGTTTATGATGGATGACATGGATAGGTGTTGGATGGATGAGCGAATGAGATGGGGGAGGTGATCTTGGTATATATGGACCCAAGATGCATAGAGTGGGTGGAGGGACATAAGAACCCAAGATGGATGCAGTAGATGAAGGATGGGAGATTGTGGATGGAGGGATGTAAGGACCCAAAATGGATGAAGCGGATGAAGGAGGAATATGGATGGTTGTTTTGAGGTGATATGATAGAGGAGGGATGGTAGCATATGATTTGGTGGAGCAATGGGAAGAGCTGACATCTCTTTTGGAAAAGGATCATTGAGGACGTCTAGAGGTTGTACCAACATGCTTAGATTGTGAGTCTTGGGGAATAGATCCAAGACCTTGCATGCAGATTTATTCTTTGACTTGGATGGGCTCTAAAATACCTTGCTCGTGAAGGCCTAGACCTTTTCCTTGATAGTTCATGTTCTTGAGCGTTCGATCCATGATAGGATTTTTGTTATTCTAAAAACATGATGCGAGTCCATTATTAGGTGGGGGATGATGGGTGGTATATACACTGTGTTTTTCTTCTGCAAGGAGGCTACCATGGAAGAATGTGAGAGTACCAAGGGGATATGCAAGTATTAGCAAGTGCTTCTTGATTATTTGGAACCGAAGTATCTTGACTAGCTTTGACATTGGCACAAGTTTGGATGTTTGAATTATCAGCTGATATAGTGATTTCCTGCTCGTCATATGGAAACTTAAGACATTGATGGTACGTGGATGGAACAACTTGCATTTCATGAATCCAAGGACGGCCCAACAAGATGTTGTATGCAAGATCTGGGTCTAATACTTGACAAAAGGTATTTTTGATAACAGGTCCCACTTTGATTGGTAGCATGATTAGACCTTTAGATGTTCTTTCCTCATCATCATAGGCTTTAATAGTAATTTTCCTTCTAGGATCAATGGAGTCCTCAGAAAATCCTAAAGCTTGAACCAACTTCAAGGTACATATATTCAAACCAACCCCTCCATCTATTAGGACACGTTTAACATGAAAATTGTGGATTAGGACCTCTAAGTATAATGACGAATTATGGGGATGAGTCATGGAAACATCATCTTTTTCAGAAAATGAAATACATGTGGGTGAGGACAAGTGTCCTACCATGGCTTGAAATCAGTTCACATCCAAATTTATGGATACAGTTGTTTCAAAAAGGGCCTTCTCTAAAATTTCCTTATGTGCTAGGGAAATCTTCAGGAGTTCTAAAATGGAAATTTGAGCAGGAGTTTTTCAAAGTTAGTTAACTAAGTCATATTGATGTTGAGGGAAGGGCTCAGTGGATTTCAAAGAGGCACCCTTCAAGACAACTTTAGCTTGTGCTCTTGTCGTGATATTAACTTGTCCATAGTCTATCTTCTCATTGATTTTTATAACGTTGATCCGCTCATCATCCGTATAGAGGTGACAGATTACAGTGTCATCGATTTGATTCACATTTTTGTCAGAAGACTCTCCCTTTTGATAATTTGGCAAAGGGTTGCGAAATGCTTGGTGATCTTCATTGGATTTTTGTTGTCCTTCTATTGTGATAGTGCCATTGTCAATTAGGTCTTGAATATCATGCTTCAAAGCTTGACAGTTTTTTGTACGATGACCTATGCACCTATGATAGTCACAATAATAAGCCTCATTCCATGATGGAGGTTTTACACTAGGTTCATAATTGCGTTGAGGTGGTTGAGTAAGGGAATTTTTGTCCATAACCTCTTTGAATGCAGATTCCAAGGATTGTCCTAGTGGAGTGAAAGTTCTTCTACTAGAGAAGAATGAAAAATGTTGTGGGTTCATGTTTGAGGTATTCCCTAAGGAGTTGTTTCCATGGTAATTTTGATTGTTGACAGTCCCTTGATTAGGAGTAGGATTTTGATTCATGTTGTTCTTTGGAGGGGAAGGATTGTTTCCTTGATTTGTGATAGAATTAACATTGTTGTAATTATTGTTATGAGGAGTATTTGGAGTACTCAGAACAAACGGCTTAGTCGAGACATGATTTGCATCTACAACACCATCGTTTACAATGTTTTTGTTGCGAGTCCAAAACTTAGACTTGTCTTGATTGTTATAATGGTTAGATGAGATAGGATTGTCCTTGCCAAGTTTTATTGTCCCTCTTTTGACTAAAGCACCTTCGATGGTTATGGCATCCTCAATCAATTTCTCAAAGGAAGGTGGACAATGTAGATTTAAGCGATAGCTCATTTATGAATTTAGGCTATTGATGAAAGTAACCATTTTTTCCTTTTCAGGAATAGGACGTGGATACCTAGCGAACATTCTTCTCCATCTTTGAAGAAAGGTAGTAAAAGGTTCACCAAGTTTTTGCACAACTTTACAAAGATCAATCATGGTGATTTGGTGTTGGATGTTGTAGGAGTATTGTGTTATGAACAAATTGATCAATTCCTCAAATTTCTGGATAGGAGGTGTAATTTTTGATAGCCATTCCATAGATTGACTTCCAAGACTCCTAGGGAACAAACACATCAAGTAAGTGTCCTCATGTGAAAATTCTAAAGTCATGTTTTGGAAGTCTCTAACGTGATCAATTGGATCTGATTTCCCATTAGAATGATCAAATTTGGGAATTTCACAATGTTTGGGAAATGGAATCATATTGAGACTTCTATCAAAAGGATAAGGACATATGTCATCAAGAGTATATTTCTTTGTTGTGGTCCCCCTTGTAACTCTTTGATTTTTCCTTGGAGTGCATTAAATTGTTGAGTGAGAACAATAAGATCAGATGGGGGTGTTTCTTCTTCTTTGCTCTTTAATTTCTTAGTATCAAAATCCTTAGGAAGTTTAGCTCCTTGATCGGCTAGAAAGAGAAAATACTTTTCTTTGTCACATTGCAGGATCTTTTCTATGGCTTTAAGAAACTTGGAGTCTTGTTCAGCCTCTCTAATGTGAAGTTCTTCCTCTGGATCATCATCACTATCTACATGAGTTTTGTTCATGACTTTGTACTTATGAAATGGATTTATTTCTCTATTAGCCATATTGTTGTCACTGAAAAGAGGATTGCGACTCACACTATAATGAGGATTACCACATTCACCTTCTTCTTGAATGTTATGGGTATGACCTTCTCGTTGAGATTCTTCTCCTAGTTTGTTGTATTGAGATATTGTAAAAATAGGCATATGATTTTACAAAAAATAAGGATATCTTGATCTGATAAGGAAAAACCCTATGATATGATCAAAGATGTTCCTAATCCTTGATTGTGGCTTCCAAAGATGAAGGATATCAGAATCCTGTTGGGGGAAGTTGAATCAATAATCTAAAATTTTTCTTGTGAGGTGCACTCCTACAGTTTCGATCCCTATTTTTGAAAAAAAGATTTGTAAGCCTAATGATGGTTACTAAAGGATTTGACTAGGATGTGTCGAATATTCAATTGAAGGTTGTGGTATATTCTCAAACTCAAGAGGTTGATTAAGATTGTGATGCTAAGATAGAGCTAATCTTTGATAATAGGCTTGAGTATCCAAAGGTTCTACAACGTACTCGTTAGTGAATCCTCTAATGTAGTCTTGGTATCTATGGAGAAATTTGTGATAATGAAGCAAGATGTGTCGACTCTTATACAAAAATTCTCTTCGGTCCAAAGTTTCCTTGTAACTTAAGTTCATTTTGGGTTTCTTAATCCTATTGAAAACTGATTTCTTGACAAACTTGGTTGATTTCCACTTCCTCAACATGGGAGAGAAATATCAGAAATTCAGGTCTATGTAAAATTTTTTTTGACATCAACCGAAGCGCTATTTTGTTCCCTAAATGCGCTATAGAAAAAGGTATATGCGTTGGAAAAAAAGTTAAATGTGCTGCAGAATACCTCAAATGCGCAGAAACAGACCTTAGATGCACTAAACCAAGAAGTATATTCACTAAAACAGTCCCTAAATGCGCTGGAAAATGACTCAGATGCGTTGAATCAGCCAGTGGATGCGCCAGAACATTTTTTAGATGCGCTACACTTTTTCCTAGATGCACTAAAACAATTTTCCAAAGACAGTTTTTGACCAGTTTTGAAAAATTTCAGCTGAATTTTTTCATATTCGTTTCGAATGATCTTTTATTTGAATTAATATTCTTGAAAACACAACAAATAGTCTGATTTAAGTTGAACGTAACCAAGCACAACTTAAGTTAGGCTAGGACAATATCTACTAGATTCCAGATGGG
Organism: Sequoia sempervirens; assembly: GCA_007258455.2. NCBI lineage: Eukaryota > Viridiplantae > Streptophyta > Pinopsida > Cupressales > Cupressaceae > Sequoia > Sequoia sempervirens. The sequence goes on along the minus strand of VDFB02133102.1, from coordinate 6,249 downwards.
TTTCCCCAGCTACATATCAGTAGCATATGAATTCAGAAGCTTGGCTGCATAGGCTCCCCCTTATAGTGCACTCTCTTCTTAGGCCAACCAAACTTCCAACCCCTATGAAACTCCCATGGCAAATTGATCACCTCTACTAAAGATTGCGAAAGTGTGGAAGGCTTCACACCGACCGGTGCTGGACTAGCAAATAGAAGGTTTTTGGCTTTCTAAACAATGGTATTTAATTCGGGACCCCCGTTCGAGTGGCTATACATGGGCAAGAGATTAATCACCATTAAGGTGGCACTCCAGCTTGAAGAGGTTAAGCTCAACAGGGTTTAAGGGAGTACTACTCCATCCGTATGACACATCCGCACACGTAACCTTAGGTTTTCCCTTAAGGTTCACATTTATATACCGGTCGGGGGTAGCTTGGCCTTAGCTCTGTTGCCGGTTTGAGTCGCGTTGAGGTGATGAAATCCCCAGGTAGGCCCAATTTCTAGAGTTAATAACCATTTCTCTTACACCTAGGATCGTACAATGTGTGCAAGGGGAGAGGATACTTTGATTATCAAGTCAAGGTTACACAGGGAAAAGTGGGTCTAGCTTTTTGATCACCTAGTTTGCACAGGGTGAGAGCATAGTCACCTACCACTTTCAAGCACAATAAAAAAGAGTAGACAGATTCATTTTAAATGCACCAAAGTCAAAAATGATTTAATCTAAGTGAAGATTTTGCTTCACAATAGACATGGGGTTTGTTTTAACTGCATGATAAAGATGTGGTGGCTACCCTAGATTGATTCATTTTAAAACCAGCAAGGAAAAGAAAGAAATTCTATCTGCGGAAGGCGTCAGACTCAGAATCTCTGTTACAACCCAGATGCATCGAAATAGATAGTATATACGTAGAAAAATAACTCATATGCGCAAGAAAATAACCTAGATGTGCATGAACAAAACCCAGATGTGCAAGAACAGACACTATATGCGCTAAACTAAAATGTAGATTTTTTTTAAATTTTTTGAAATAGATTTAAATGCACTAAATGATGTCCTATATGCGCTAATTAAACTCCTAAATGTGCTAAACTAAAATGAAAACAAACTTAATTCTAAATGAATGTAACTAGAAGTGCCATTCTGTTCCCTAGATGCACTTCAGAAATTCCCATATGCGCCGAAACAGTCTTCATATGCGCTAAAGTACCTGCAAAACAGAAATTTTTTGAATCTCCCAGATGCACTTCCGAATGTCAGAAAACCTACAAGAAAACTTGCAAGAAAAAAGTCTAAAATGGGGGTATTTGGCCCCACAGTGGGTGCCAAAAATATGTGATTGAAAACATGCGTAATGAAATGAAATAAATACTATTCAAGCACACCAATAAGACATTGTATCAAAACAGAAAATAAAAGATAAGGAGATGCAAACTCAATATTGTACTTCGATTGTCATCCTATTGTCCTCTATCTTCAGTGTTTTTGTTGATTCCAGCTTTTGCTCTCAGATTGTGTGCTAGGCTCAACAAACTGTCCTCCTAAAGAATGAGATTTAAATATGATGCATGATGCAAGATTAAGTCATGATATGAAATAAGACTAAGATGATTGAAGTAAACATGATGCTATGATACTAGAATGCTAAATGAATTAAATGCATGAACTCTAATTAATTTCCGGTCCCCAATGCTTAGATTCACACAGGTATTTATAGAGTTTTTCGAAGGATTCTGATTGGCTGTCTTGATTGACGGTTGTGATAATTCCTGCCAGATCAAATGGCTGAAGATGGATGAAATTGAAGAGAAAATAGAAGAAAACCTGAAAACAAGATTTTTCTATTTTTATGAAAGAGAAAAAGATAAGATAAAAAATCATCTTTCTTTAAAAAGATAAAAGAAAGATTTGAAAGCTGATAAATAATGAATTAAAAACTCAATTACTTACTTGTGGATGATATTCAGCTTTTTCTTAATTAAAAGAAATATTTAATTAAGCTTTTAAAGAAAGTAGAAGAAAGTTTGTGATAGGAAGAAAGTTTTAATTAGGATTTTTGAAAAAAAGCAGAAGATTTCACAATTAAATAAAATATTTAATTATGATATGAGAAGAAAACGAAAGATTTCACAATTAAATAATATATCTAATTGTGATTTAGAAAGAAATCATAAGATCTTTAATTAAATAAGGTTTATTTAATTAAATCACATTTATGAAATTAATTAAATGAAATATTTAATTAATTAGAAGAAGGATTTAAAATAGAAGAAAGAGAAATATTTAAACTTAATTAAATCAAAAGATTTAATTTAAATAAATAAAATGTATTTATTTAATTAATTAAGTGGACGTGTGAAAATAATTAAATAAAATAAATTTATTTAATTATGAAAGAAGAATAAGATGAATGAAAAATATTATTAAATTAATTAAATTTAATCATAAGTAGAGGACTTTTAGAAAAATTAATTAAATAATAAATATTTAATTAATTGCCAGGATTATAGACATGACCATTTTTATGTGTATACAATTAGTGTGTTGAAGGTTGTAATTAAATAAGTTTAAATTGATAAACTCTTAAATTAATTAAATATAACACCCTTGAATTGGGTGTTATGTGTAATTTAAGTACTCGTATAGCGAGATTTAAAATCTTGTCAAAAAAAAAAGAAATTGAACCCTTAAGGTGAAGGTTGTTAGACATAAATTTTAAGGGCTTGAACTCACAAATTGGTATTAATGCATGCATGAACTTTTATCTTGTATGCCTTAGGACATGATTTTTCCTAGGCCTTAACCTATTAAACAAAGATCTCTATTTACATATAATTGTATAAGGGTTGATTTCATGAAGCAACAAATGATTCATTTTGTGTGTGATAGGTAACAATTTCATGGATGATGTCATCAACTAATAGTCAAAATTTTGCGTTATATAGTAAGTCCAATTTATAAAAGTGATCAAAATCAAAATATTCACCTTGACTTAAATGGTGAAACTTTAAAGTTATTTAAGTACATGTGTAAGTAAATGATGGACTAGTAAACATGATAGAACTATAAGCTAACAAACCCTTGTGCTCTATTATTTAAAGATTAAATAGTTAACAAAGCAAGATGATTTCTAGGAGTCGAGTCAAAGGTGACAATGTGTTGAAAGTTACAACTATGACAAGATTGGTGGAAATTGATTTAGGTAATGTGAAAATAATTTCCTTCTAGTAATTGTGTCTAAAACCTTGGTGAAGAGACCTTGTCAAATATGCATTTGGAGTGACAACATTACTTAGGGCACACACCATAACTACTTCCTTATGCATAGCTAAGAACTAAAGACTTATTGGTGCAAAAATATGAAAGGAAACTTGTCATAAAGGAAGTGATAATGCAATCAATTAGGTGTTGACCTTGAAGGTTGTATACATGCTACATGGATTGAATAATCAATTGTATGAAGATCTATAAATTGAGTAATGAATTATGTGTGATTCACGGTGTGGAAAGTTAAACTATATAGATAAGGGACACTAAAGTAGACTTGTAAAACTTTCAACTAATGTGCATTTTATACCATTGACCATATTTACTCTTTGGGGTAAAATTATTTACACTTGAATGCAAAGGAGAAAGGTTAAAGGTAGACAGAAATTTCGAGACTTCTACTCATTATGCATTTTTATGAGGTTAAATGGAATTGTGATTGTAACAATGATGATTACAACATGTGAGTAAATAGTTTAGATTTAGATAGTGAAATGCAAGAATTGTAAAAGATATTAATGGGTTGTGAGAATTACTATTCCATGAGTTATTATGTGTTTTATGCATCAAGTGTGTTTTCTTTTCTCATATATCAATGTTTCAAATGAAAATGATTGAATACTTTCCCTATTAAGTGAGAAATCTTCCTTAACAAGTTGTGAAAAATATAGTGGAATTACTCATATTGATATGTTAATGAACATAACAAACATAGTTGAATGAAAGAAGAATAATGGTATGGATAAATATAGAAAACCGATCTTGATCATATATGTGATGTCAAACACTTAGTACGATGGGAAGTGTGGTGTACCATGTATTGTTAAATTCTAGGAAAATGGAGTAATATACATAAGCTACATTGTGCATCAACTAGTGATTCCTTTTATGTACAAAATTAAAGAAGCAAAGTGAGTATGGTTTAAAGAAAAATAAGTGTATGTAAGTGAATTGATTTTGTTCTACAACATGGTGAATTTCATAAAGTGTATTATGTATGACATGTGAAGTGAAAACTAGTAACTGTGTTGTGCCCCAAGTATGAGATATAGGGTATCTGACTTGGGATAAGGGTGGTGGATATCTAGTATGATCCCCTATATGTACCCTTTGTGATGGCCTTTATGTAAGCTAGCTAATTGTGAGTTCAAATAAATGTGTTATGTGTATAAGTGTGTCTATTAAATAGAATGTGATGTATTCCTTTGTGTTAGTTTTATTTTTATGCTAAATGTGCACCCCTAGCGTTTGGTTCCCCCCTTATGGGAGTGCGATGCCAGCTAGTGTAAATAGGGGTTGAGAGGTACATGTTCTCCCATCGGGAAATTATGAGCTCAGGGTGTTGCCCCTAATCCTGACAAAGGATCTATGTTGAGTCATTATAATGCTCCCATGGACGTTGACCATGGTCTACTCCCCCACATATAAGAGCCACACTTGTTGGTTCATAGTGCAAACCTATTCCTTGATGTTTATAACCCATGGGTAAAGGATGGAATTTTATGGACCACTACTTATATTTATGTGGTCAAGGACCACTAGTGATTCATATTTATGTGGTCAGGGACCACCAGTTACTTATGTTTAAGTGGTCAGGGACCACCAATGAGGTAGATTTATGTGGTAAGGGACCACCAGTTATTGCATGCTCTTATACTTATGTGGTTAGAGAACCACTATTCCCCTCCTCCCCTTAGGTGGCTTATCAAGTCACGTGGTGCTCGTAATGTGCAAATTTTATTGTTGGAATATGAATTATTGGTAATTCTTGATTGATGTTTTATTTTATTATGTGCCAGCAAGACTTTTCTATTTATTGTATTAGGCTATTTAGCCACTTGAAGGTTGTTGTAGTCCAAATTGCCTCAAGGACTTATTTAATTTGATTTTTGAATTAAGATTGGAATGCTGAAATGTAGCTACAATTGATCTTTATTTAGTTTTTCTCTTGATTTAATAATTTTATATTTTATTGAAATGTTGGTTTATGATCTTATTATTTCTCGGCTTGAGGCTTCTTAATGTTTTCTAATTGCTGGTAAGCATGGTGTAATGTGACATATGTAAACTACCATATCCCGGGGGGTTCCTTGGTAGGTCGTATAGGGGAGTAGATGCACTGGGGAATTATTTTAAAAGGGGTCGTGAATGGGACCGGTATGAGATGGTCATTAATCCATTCTTCCCCTCATTCTATGATTATTCTCATCTATATGGAGGAGTCCTTAGAGAAGGGCCTTGAGTGTTATCCAAGAATATCCATCCTTGTAAACCCCATTGAGCCTTGTGATGTGAATTGTGTGTAATTGTTGTGATGTATGGGTAAATTTGTAAATAAATGACATGTGAAAGTACTTGACTATTATGTGGAAAAGAAAGTAACAGATAAAAAATTGAGACTACTATTCTTGAGACATGAATTTATATTGAAATGAAAATAAGTTCTAACATCATGAGTGATGTTTATGATGCAAAAGGGAACCCTGAAGGGTGTCCAAGGATGTTACTATGTTTTGGTTACATGTTGGTGTAATGGTTAATAAAAAAATGTTAATTACATCGATGCTTACTTGCAATTGTTACATCATGAGTATATTGGGTAAATGTTCTATGGTGAGGAAATTTGTTCTAATTATCTACACACTCAATTCATAGAAGGAATGTATTTAATGTGTTCTTCTAATTGAATGTTTTGATTGTTTCATTATGAAAGTAAAGTAATTCATATTTTAATAGATTTATGCGTGTTGCTATGATGAGATTAATTTCCTGGCCTTAACGACTTCCAGGAGGAAGTCTAAGCTAAGGGGAGGGGTATGTAAAGCCCCACCTCGTATAGGCCTAATAAAAACCTAATTTGTTATATGCTTTTCTTAAGTTGGTGATTAGATATATTGTGAATGATAAATAAGGTGATCATTTGGTAATATTTTGGAATTTCATTTTAACACTATGTTTTACCTTCACTATCATGAAGGTGGAATACACTCGTATACTATG
>VDFB02133100.1:0-47781 GCA_007258455.2 Sequoia sempervirens | reverse complement strand
AAGTGAAACAACAAGCTATTAGACACAAGACGTAGACACAACTCAAAAAGATTGACCAAAATGCAAGCGCCTTCTGATATTCTCCTTCAAAGCTTTATCGATGAATTACAAAGGTTGGGAAAGCAAAGGCACGAAATCATGCACAATTACAATCGTCCAACGAACTCTCATCCAAGAGTGAACAAGTATTCGCTTTCAAAGATGTTGGCAACAATGGCGCAACAATTTTGCATAGCAAGTAAAAGTTAAACAAATAATGAGCCCAAGGCTCTTATTTATAGAACTCAAAGGAGTGGGCAACCCCAAAATCTCCTTGAGTTAACAATGAGTTCTTGCCAATTAATTAGCAAGATTTATTCCTAAAAAGGGGGAACAAGTAGTTAACTAGAAAACTAATTCACTTAACTGAAAGTGAACAAAGAGTCAACTGGAAACTACTTCAGTTGACTGAAAGAAAACTAAAGGTGAACTTTAATGTAAAGTATCCCTCCAAAATAGACATCCACATTTAGTGGAGATCTACGATCCACAAATCATGGAAGCCAATTAGACATCCTTAATTAGTGGGATCTGACAATGCATGATTTAAGGAAAGTGGAGTTAAACTTGGAATGTGATCTGATTCATGCCCTCCAGCTGCTCCAAATCAACCACTGGATTCACTTGATGTAAATTTGTGTTGACTGTTTTCAAGTAATCATGGAGTAAGATCGTCTTGGTCTTGTATTGTACCTGGGAGTACTACATCTTGAAAAACTTAAAGATTGACTGTAAGCTTGACCTTGTTCAGATGATTTTGAAAAACCCCTGAAAATAGCACCCTGCCGAGAAGTATTTTTCTAGAAAAAATCTGGCACATGGGTTTTGTTTGTGCTTCAATGCTGAACAAACCCAGTTCCTCAGAATTTTGATTCTAAAATTTTTTCAAAAAAAACCCCAAAAATAGGGGCAGCAAGTTTGCTGATTCTGGAAAATTTGTCGAGATGGGTTTCTCTAGAAAATTATGCTGAATCTACCCAGTTGATCTGATCTGATGTAGCTTGCTACCTTTTTGAAATGTGCAAGAAAACCTAAGACAAGAAGAGAGGAAGTAGACAGAAGATGGATTGGAAGTTTTTATCTGACTCTCTGAGAAAATTTGTCTCTGAATCCAACCTCAGATTAGCAATCTTCTTCTGCTTCAGATCTACAAGAAATATCAATGAACGGATGAAAACCTTGGCCAGATCTATAAATGGCATCCTTGAGAGCTTATGGCTGTTCTTGATCATCAACCTACAATGAAATAATGAAGTGGGATGTCTATACCTTGATTACATAGACTCAAGCCTTAGATCCACAAGTTTGGGGACCTAACTCATGATCAAAAGTGATTTTGGCTTGATCTAAAGTTCAAAAAGGTGATTTCCACTGATCGTGGAGTGTTTTAGCCAAGTTTTGCTCAAAATATCTTGACTTTAGTCAAAAAATTGACCTTTGACTTCTTCAAGGTGTCCCTTTTGATTTTTGCAAGTTTTTTATTATTTTCTCTCTTGAACAACCTCAGTTTGATCCTGAATCTAGCTTGATATGTTGATCCTGAGAGCTTGATATGTTGATCCTGAGATGATGCTGACACATTCACTGCTGAGCTGGATTTGACCTGAAGAGGAGTGCTTGGGAGGCATGATGGTAAAAAGCTGAGTTTAGGGCTTCAAAAGAAAGGGCGCCTTTTCCAAGAAAGGGCGCCTTTTCCAAGAAAAGGCTCTCTTGCTAATGCCTTGGTGAATTTTCAAACTTTGTTCTTCAGCCTTTTGAAATGAACTCTCGTGCTTTGATCTGGATTTCTGATTGATTGGAGAGTCAGATGATTTCGCTTGATATCTCATCAGGTACCCAGCTCTGTTCTGACAAAGATGACTAACTTCAGAAAACTTGGATTTCATTTTAGGGCTCCTTTCTTCAAGGGCGTCCCTCATTGAAAAGAGCTCTTTTGTCTTTCAGCATGGTTATCTTTGTCTGAAAAGTTGTCTACTTTGATATCGATTATCCATTGACTGCACTGTCAGATGTTTATGCTTTCAGTTGCATTTTTCGAGATCTACTTGGGCTAAGAAAGTTATCCTGGGAAGCCTTTTGTCATTCATCAGCATCTGGAGGTCCAAAAAAAAGGTAGCCTTTCTTTTGAAAAGGCCCTTTTTCTTTGATCTTCACGTTTGACAATCATTTTCTGATATTTCTTCAACTGCCTCTTTTCTCTCTGTCAGCGACTGTTTATGATCTACTCTTCAGATGGTTTGTCTGTTTGTTTTGTTGTTGTGCTAGCAAGAAAATTTCAAGAATGAATGTCTTGAAAGATCTTGGTGATTGCATTTGACCCTTAAAGATCATGGGTGCCCTTGCTTGAAAAAGGCTCTTTTCAGCATGTGAACAATCTCTCCTTCGTAACATTTCTAGAGTTAGTCAAATTTTGACCTTTTTCATTTTCAGGTATCTCCTTCATCAAACAACATCATTTTTGACTTTTTCCGCCATGGTTGTGTCGTTGAAGCTTTTGAAGCTTAGCTTTTAGCACCTGGTACTGGCCAATCTGCCATTAATGGCTGTGGAGCTCCTAACTTTGTTCCTGAAAAATAGAAATAGACCCACAAGAGTAAGACATGTCTTTTGATGATTCTAACTTAACCAATGTGATCATAAAGCCTTTTAATCCTATCAAAATAATTTTCAATCATTTCTGGGAAGGTCCTATTTTCAGGGGTTTCCCTGAAAATAGGGGCGAAAAAACCCTAATTTTTGAAATTTTTAGAATTTTGCACGTGTTCCTTGACAGAAACCCACCAAGATTCTATGATTGGTTTGACCTAAAATTGACTTAACATGGCATTTTAACAAGATTTAGCTCAATTTATAGAGAATGCCAAAAAATTAATTTTGGGTACAACATTAGGCTCCGTCTTATTTAGAATAACACTGATTTGGAATCACTTGTGCTTCTTTGATTTCATAATTTTTATTTGATAGGTCTCATTTTCAAGCTATAAGTTCATAGTTATTAAATCAATTAAAAAACCAAGTCTTAGCCATTTCCATTGCTTTGTGGAGAGGATTATGGTCTACTTTCCTAAAATAGGGTCTTGTGCTTCTCTTTAGTACTTTGGATGAAATCTAGTCTCAAATATCCCCAAAGTAATTAGCAAAAATTGAGTTGTTTCTACACACAAATATATTTTGCTAGTTGTTGGCACTTGATAGAATTAGTTAGTTAAATGATAGCTAATGTACGCAGTCCTTGTCTCCCATTTATGTGAATATAGAAAAGCCCTAAAAGTGAACTCACTAATTTTTAAGAAACAAGAAAGGGTCTAGGAACTAAATGACTAGTGATCTATAAAACTAACTCAAGAGAGCTAATTCACCAACTTGTGACTATTAGATTAGTTTTGTTTGCAAAGTGTTTAAGATGGTTCTTGAAAAAGTTGTTTTAACTCATCTTATTCCACAATTATGTGCTTAAACAATTAGCATAGAGAAATAAAGTTGCACAAATCCACAACAATGAACACCAATATTGTAAAACTCTAGTAAGGAAATGGAGACTTATAGCTTCTAATGAGATCAAATATGCAAATATATGATGGTGCTTAGATTCACAAATAAGGAACAATATGTGAATTCCATTTAGAACATAATCTTCATCCCTCCTACATTGATATGCGCTCTTTTCTCTGTGATTATTTTTCTAATGAACAACTAGTGGGATCAATGGATCACCTCTATTTGATTAGATGGTATAAATTCAATTTATTTTTTTAGGAGTTCAATCCATGGATTTTAAGTTGAAGCAGTTTACTGATTTTCTCGAGAGATCCTTTATCCTTTTGTATTTATTATTTTCATAACAAGGAGATGTTGCACAAAATATATGTAGGTTTATCTTGTATATGCTCCTTTTGTTGAAATATTCTATCTTGCATTTTTGAAACATAAGAAAAATGACATCACAACTAGAAAGTAAAAAATATTGCATTGGATTCAGACAAGTATAAATTCTATTTTTTCAATTTCTGGCTATATGATAAATTTTGTTAGCCTTCTAAAAAATTATGTACTGTATACACATCAATGACAAGCCATGTAGGAAGTCTATCTATTTGACTATTATTATAGAACAAGCTTTGTATCTTATTGTTTAAACATAACTACTTAAATTAATACAAATCAAAGAACAAAATCAGCCTACCAACATTTGGTAGGAACTTCACAGTATCACGGCCTTGTTTATAGAATAGTACACCTACTTATTGACAAGTATGTCACATTTAAATAAATGTGTACAAAAAATTATTTATATGTATTTAAAATTCTTTAAAATTAAATTAATTAATACTAGTTATTATATAAATTATTTCTACGTCCATACACATGTAATTGCCAAATATTCATGAAAAATTATAGTGTTGCGACATGTGCAAATGAGTGGATCTTCATGATTGGACCATCCAATGCCAATGGTTGTTCTTCTAATGATGTATTACACAAGTTGATATTCAAGTTTGTATTCTCATGCATTCTTGTATCAACATGAGAAATCTTGTAACTACAGGACCTGATTTCCAAGATCACCTCTAAGGTTTTAGAAGATAACACTTAGAATATTTTTTAATGGCACTGTTAATGTATAATACTTTTTATTTATTTTGTGGCTATTTTCTTGTGTTTTTTTTTTCTAATTTATTTTATTAATTTTCAAAAGTGATTCCATTCTGTTTATTATTATTATTTTTATGATCCATCATGGAATATGATTTTAAATATTTATTGTTATAGGATGCTAGAAAGACATTACAGTCATGGGACTGTCATAACTGTGCAATTTAAAATGAGAACAACAAACACATCTTTACTCGAGTTGAGGATAGACCACTATTCAAGCCACCATGAGGCAGTCAACATACATGAGGCAGATGATGGAAAAATACATTTTGAAAGTTTGACATAAAATGTAGCTCCTAGAAAGGGAGCTCTCTAAAATCTATTGCTACTAAAGAACAATGATATTTAAGATAGCAATAGTTTTATTGATTGAAATAGAGGATCTCATAAAATTCACATATTGAAGCCATCATAAAACATGGTGCTTCAAAGGAATAGAGCATAGTCATGAATAAGAGTAGTATCATTAAGGGCTACAGATTTATCTTCATTTTATCTATGCACTTGAAGGGTAGTCAAGCATAAATGACTTATGAGGTACACTATTTCAAGGATAAAAGGAATTATTACCCTCTTAGAAAACATCATAAGCCCTTCATTCTATACAGTGAATTACAAGGCATTAAATTCTTTTTTTTTGGAGGTGATCATGACAAAAGAATACAGTCATAGTTATGGTACATAGGTGAGAAAGGAGGCCAAGAATGCAACCCCATTTGGATGGCTTCATGTTACATTTCTCATAAGTCACAAGGAGCATGCAGTGATGATTAATTCGTAGTTATAAGGGGCGGATCAAGGAATAGGGGTAATTTTTCTTGAAAATGATTTACAAATTCTATCTTTGGCCACAAACCAAATAATAACAAAGGTGGCCATCATTGTTCTCAAAAGTAGCAAGTGGAAGCCACTATCCTTGTATGGAAGGTACAGTAACAATGGTTTCATATTCAGAGTTAAAAATAGATATTCATGATTTCCATCATCATCAAATGTAGAAAATCAATTCAGATGCTCACATAGAACCCAGTTTTCAAAATTGAAGCTTTTCATTATGCTCATATTGTGCTATGGCATTGAATCATTTTTAACAAAATCTAAAGTTTGCTTTCAATTGAAAAAGGACCCATCTGGGTTTGTCATAAGATTTCAATAAAGAAAAATCCTACAATAATGGTAAATGAAAGCCATTTCATGTTTTATGATAGGCCATGCTCAAGTTTGACCTCTTTTTTGCAAAATGTGGAAAACCCACCTGGGGTTTCAAAAGATGAAGCAACATTGCAAAAAAAAAATGGAATACATTTACAATGCCATCTGCATTTCTATCAAAAAAAATTGAGTTTCTTCAAGAAATCAAGAAAACCTATCTAGGCTCTGTCAAATTCTATAGATATAAAAAAGAATGGAAAGGAAATTGTCTGGGTTTGGATAGAAAATACAACAATGTGATAAAACCCCATTTTATTCTTTACAGGGCATGGCCAAAGGCCTATTTTTCTTCACAAAGTCAATAACCCACTTGGGGTTCAATAAAATTACAAACATAGAGCCTTTCAAAATGAACATTTGAAGTTTCATAAAATCAAATCAAAATGGTGGTACCATATTTCACTATGTTACAGACCGTGGCCAAAAGATTCTCTTTTGTCTACAAAATGAAGAACCCATCTGGGTTATTTTACAAATTGCAAATGCTAAAGTTTTAAAGAAAATAAAAGTCATCTATTCTTTCTATGGCCATGGCCAAAAGGTGCATTTTTTCATGAAATCAAATGGTAAACAAAATGGAGTTTCCTCATTGACAAATGTAGAAAGGAAATGAGCTTCTATGCTTTATTATCAAGGTAGAAACAAAAACATGGGGTTTCTATTGCTCAAATTCAGAAAATGGAGTCGATTGAATGCTTACCTAGAGCTTTTGCTCAATTTTTGTAATATTCGAAGCTTTGTATCTCCATGGTAAGCTTCATTTAAAGCTTTTCATGGCGGCTGAAAGGATGAAACAACAACAGAAAGAGAACAAATGAAGCATATGAGTCAAATATTTGTCCATGGCCCCGACCTTAAGCTCTGGAATGGTTTCCAAATGCTAGAAAAAATTTAGATTTCAAGCTACATAGAAGTTTTTACCTCTTTTCCTTTGTTTCTCATTAGAGAATCTCAAAAAAATTGTGTGCTCGCCATTGTTTTTCTTGTGTTTGCTCAAACCCTGGTGGTTGCATCATGCTCTCAAGATTGTTCAAACAACAAAATGATGAGTTGACTCATTATTTTAGTGTTTAATGATTAAGGTTTGACCCTACTTTTGTGCGATGGGATTTTCTTCCCATGTTTTAAAATTAAAAAAACATGTGTGAATGCATAATGGGGCTAAAACTTATGTTTATTAACTTGGGCATTCTATGCCTTAAGTTATTTTTTCCCCTTGTTAAAAAAATTTGCCAAGTCTTAAGTCCTCAATTAATACATATGGAGTGTGGCATGGTCAAGTAATATGCCTTTGATTTTTGTCCAAAATTATGTTACTTGGAGTATGCTTTCCAAGGAATTTAGAGGTTGGCCATATTGGCCAAGTGTTTTGGAGCTCAATATGATGCCTTTGGAAACCAGTGATATTGCCATGTGGATTAAAATGTAGAATAAGGTAAGTTGAGATGATTAATGCCTTGGAAGCTTTTGAAGGATTTTAGATATGACATTATATGTTACATTTTATTCTAATATTTAAAGATATCATGTAAGTGATTTGAAAATCACTTTTATTGTGCCTTTTAATGCAAATGTAACACAAGGAGATGGCGGGGTCCTTATTTTATGCTTTGAATTGTAAAATGACTTGTTTAGTGATGTTTTATGAATCAAATAATCAAGATCATTACCTTTAATGCTTTTTGGAGTCTTGTGCTTCAAAATACACATATTGCATGAGGAGAGTGTGGGTCAATACTTGTGTGAACACTAATAATGACTTGCAGACATGAGAGATGTGTGAGTTTTGACTAATTTTAGAGGAAAAGGGGTTGTTTAGAGACATTTTTGTCACATTTTTAGTGTGACTATTGACTTGGCTCAACTTTTCTTCATGTGGAGGAAAATTTGGAGGGTTTCTAGAAGGTTCTTTTTGGCCTTTTCTAGAAATAACACTTAGAATATTTTTTAATAGAACTATTAATGTATAATACTTTATATTTATTTTGTGGCTTTCTTCTTGTGTTTTTATTTTCTAATTTATTTTATTAATTTTCAAAAGTGCTTTCATTCTATTTTTTATTATTATTTTGATGATCCATCATAGAATATGATTTTAAATATTGATAAAAACTATGACACAATTATAAAAAAATATTTTTAAATACTATCATAATAATTAAATATATTCAAATAACTATAAATTAAGAAGAAATGATAATAGTTAAGTTTAATAATAAAATTCAACATTATAGATGATATAAATTAAGATTAAATATTAAATATTAAATCATGATAAAAAAAATAGAGAATGAAATGTAAAGTAAAAAATGTGAGAGAACTAATATTAATATAAAAATAATATATCCTCTCTGGGCTCTATAGAATGCGCCTCGAGCTCATGCATTGAAACTACACCTTTCACCTTTACATGTACTTCTTGTTTTTCAGTCTGGGGAAGGAATAGAGCATGAGATAATCAAAGTTGGAATTATGTTTTGAAGAATCATAATACAAATGATGGATTTTACTTTTATTGTTGTTGAAAGGAAACTATGTACATTTTTTATCCTCTCTCAGCTCTATAGAATAGACTCTGAGCTCTATGGATTGAATCTGCATCTTTCACCTTTACAAATTTATCACCATCATATACATGTAATTTTTGTTTTTCAGTCTGGTGAGGGGTTGTTGAATGATGAAAGCATGAGAACATCGAAGTTGGAATTCTGTTAAGAAAATTTTGTATTTGCAGTTAAAGAAGCATCATACAAATCATGGGAAATCAGCCAAAAACGTTAATTTGCACATTTTTAAATTTATCACCATCATATGTACTTATTGTGTTTCAGTGAAGTATGAGGACAGGCTAGTATTCATTGAAGAAAGCACTAGTACAAATTATGCATTTCATTTTTATTCTTGTGCAAGACGATGGAAAATGTGAATCAAATTAAATAATGTTGGCACCATTTTGTTGGCTGTGAGTGCTCATGTAGAGGAAGCTACCTATAAATCATGCATTACAATGCTCTTGCAGCAATGTGTTCAATACATTCATTGCTCAAGTTTTGGAAGAAGCTTTTTGTAGTGTATCAGGCAAAGAAAATTTAGCTTTCCCTTGACTGAGCCACACACCATGGCATCTAGTCCGTCCACCCCACTTCAAACATCCCCGATCCATACAAGCGCATCAATGATTAATGATACTTCTCCCACTGTTTTGTATCGTGGATGCCATCTTCATGAACTTTATTTTTTGGAAGGCTTACCACTTTACACATGTGAAGGATGTAAGCGTGTTGGAGTGAACATTGGTTACAAATGTAAAATGTGTCGAGCAATAATGTTTCATAAAGTTTGCGTAGAGTTGCCTGAAGATTTTGCACATCCCATGTTTCCACGTTCCCATTGGAATTTCATCCCTTGAGTATTGGAAAAGAGCGTTGTAGCTTCTGTGAACATAAATTATTAGGTTTTATGTTTGAATCTTCTACTGAAAATCTTAAATTTTATCCCCTCTATTTAGGGCTTCCTTTGACACTCACCCATAGCGAGCATACTAATGATCATAGCTTTAGACTTGCTAATGACCTAGGAATTCATAATTGTATGAAATGTGATCGTAAAACCTTAAAACATAAATATAGATGTCTTGGGCTTGGATGTCAACAGTACCTGGATATTGATTGCGCCATTATAGAGTTTGATCATATGTTTCATCCTGATATCGAGTGGCGGAAAAATCGAGGTAGACGCATTCAGAAGATTTTTGAAAAGTCTGTTGCATGTATGCGGATGAGTTTTTGTATGGGGTTGGGGGAAGGCGCTAGTCATACAGTTATTTCTTCAGCAATACACGGTGATTTTTAAGAAGCTGCCAAAAAAGAGGAGTGAGGAGGCAGATGTTTTTAGTTATTTTAGGTTATTTTGCTCGTTTATTTCTTGAGTTTTCTCATGGGCTTTGATGTTCTTCTGTTTTGAGGAAACAATTTGTAGAGCTGGAGTATTTCAATTAAAGTGCATTGTTAGGTTATTTTGCTCATTTGTTTCTTGAGTTTTCTCATGGGCTTTCATGTTCTTCTATTATGAGGAAACAATTTGTAGAGCTGGAGTATTTCAATTAAAGTGCATTGTTAGGTTATTTTTCTCATTTTTTTCTTGAGTTTTCTCATGGGCTTTCATGTTCTTCTGTTATGAGTAAATAATTTGTAGAGCTGGAGTATTTCAATTAAAGTGCATTGTTAGGTTATTTTGCTCGTTTGCTTCTTGAGTTTTCTCATGGGCTTTCATGTTCTTCTGTTCTGAGGAAACAATTTGTAGAGCTGGAGTATTTCAATTAAAGTGCATTGTTAGGTTATTTTGCTCATTTGCTTCTTGAGTTTTCTCATGGGCTTTCATGTTCTTCTGTTCTGAGGAAACAATTTGTAGAGCTGGAGTATTTCAATTAAAGTGCATTGTTAGGTTATTTTTGCTCATTTGTTTCTTGAGTTTTCTCATGGGTTTTGATGTTCTTCTGTTCTGAGGAAACAATTTGTAGAGCTGGATTATTTCAATTAAAGTTCATTGCTAGGTTATTTTGCTCGTTTGTTTCTTGAGTTTTCTCATGGGCTTTGATGTTCTTCTATTCTAAGGAAACAATTTTTAGAGATGGAGTATTTCAATTAAAGTGCATTCTTAGGTTATTTTGCTCATTTTTTACTTGACTTTTCTCATGGGCTTTGATGTTCTTCTGTTCTGAGGAAATAATTTGTAGAGCTGGAGTATTTCAATTAAAGTTCATTAATAGGTTATTTTTCTCATTTTTTTCTTGATTTTTCTCATGGGCTTTGATGTTCTTCTGTTCTGAGGAAACAATTTGTAGAGCTGGAGTATTTCAATTAAAGTGCATTGTTAGGTTATTTTTCTCATTTGTTTCTTGAGTTTTCTCATGGGCTTTGATGTTCTTCTGTTTTGAGGAAACAATTTGTAGAGCTAGAGTATTTCAATTAAAGTGCATTGTTAGGTTATTTTGCTCGTTTGTTTCTTGAGTTTTCTCATGGGCTTTGATGTTCTTCTGTTCTGAGGAAACAATTTGTAGAGCTAGAGTATTTCAATTAAAGTGCATTGTTGTTGTCATTGCATGATGATCTATATGGCCACCTAAGTTCTTATTTTTATTTTTTATTTTAAATTGCATGGTAAGGTTAGAAAATAGATTCATACCATTGAGTAAAATTCAAGCAATCGTCAATGGAATCTAGCATGAGAATGACACATTTATTCAACTCAACATGTCTTGTTTCAGCATCAAAACACTAAAGAAAAACTTAATAATTTTGCATCACGAAGCCCTCAATACAAATTTCAAATTTCAAATTCCTTAAACCTTTATAAAAAAATTGAGTCTTGAAAGCCTTAATTTTCAGTAACCACTCAAATCCATAAATGTAAAGCACCAGTAATGAGACATAATAATAATTATATTAGATTAGTTTGGTGAAAATGGGAGAAGAAAAACTCCCAACAAAAGGCATCTATATATGTAATATTATAACATAACATGACACCCGATTATAATTCAAACCAAACTCAAAACTGTGTCCGCATAACAAAAGTTTAGTGAATGCTCGTAAAGAGTTTGATCATATAAAAATTAATGTAGTGAACAAAGGGCATGCTAAAATGCTCTGATAGATATGTATGCAAAATGTGGAAGCATAGACAAGGGACATGAACTGTCTGATCGAATGCCTCAAAGAAATGTCGTCTCATGGAATGCCATGATTCTAGGATATACAGGGAATGAGGCAGGAACTTTCAAGCAAATGCAACTAGTAGTGGTAAAGCCGGACTATGCAACCTTTGCCAGTAGCCTCCCTGCCTGTTCAAAAATTGGAGCTTTAGAACAGGGTATGACTACTATGGACATTCATCAAATGATGGATAGGAATTTTGTTAGATTGTAGTTGCAACTACCCTGGTAGACATGTATGCAAAATGTGGAAGCATAGACAAGGACGGTAATTGTTTGACAGAATGCCTAAAATAAAATTGTTTAGTGGAATGTCATGATTGCATGAGATGCCGAATGTGGAAGCATAGACAAGGAGCGTGAACTATTTAACAGAATGCCCCGAAGAAACATGTTCTCATGGAATGCCCTCATTATAGATTATTCATAAAATTGACTAATTAAAAAGGCTTTAGGAACTTTCAATCAAATGTATTTAGCAGGTATAAAGATAGACCCTCCTAGCTTGTTCCAAAATGGGAGCGTTGGAACAGGGTATGGACATCCATTAGAGCATTAAGGATAGAGCAATAATTTTGTTTGATGTAGTTCCAACTGCTCTGGTAGAAATGTATGCAAAAAGTGGAAGCACAGACAAGGGTCGGGAACTATTTTGAAACCATATAGGAATTCTACATTCTTATTTTATTTCTCATTTCTTCAAAATTGTAGCACTCTTTTGTTGATATATATTTTAGTTTTTTTTTTTTTAAATCATATGTAATAAAAGTATGGTTGCACTCTATAGGTGTGTCAATATCCTTATACTAAAATTGAGCTTTGTTCTTCTTATTAGCAACCTCGGTTTTTTCAATAGGTCCTTTTATTATTTTCCATAAACTAGTTTATCTAATTTTCATCTTTCATTCTTATTATCTTTAAATGTCTTTGAACAATCTTGTTGTTCATAAATTTAATTGCTAGTAAATCAACCAATTTCTTAGTTTGTTATAATTTTCCAATTGAATCCCATTTAGATTGAGAATTTAACTTAAGTAAGACATGTTATGCAATCTAACTAGAAAGAAAAAGAATTTTGTTATTTAGTTCATAGAGAATTTTGTGTGTTTGGGTTAACTTAAGTAAACCTATTTATGATATATTTGTAGTTGAATCTTAAGATAGATAATTGAAAAGGCTTGCCTATGCTTAAATTATGTAGACTATCTATTTTCTATCTATATTTGTAGTGAACTTTATATGAATATTAACCTTCATTATTTATTCCTTTATTCATCTTCAAAAGAAATTTTTTCTCTAAACAACAAACTCTCATTCATTAATGTAATAAAAATTAGTTAATTCTACTTTGACTTTAAAATTTATCATCATTCAACAAAACTTTCTTTTTGAGTAAACATAAACATAGTCATAACATAAAGACCTTATCACAATTAGTTTAGTGTCCATTTACTACACTATTGTTTGTCTTTTATTTTCACCTATAAATAAAAACTCTACATTCTTATACTCAAATTTCCCATAGTATATGAGGATGTATCATTTTGATGTTCTTTGATAGAAATTATTGTCTTTCCTTCTTTCACTATCCCTTCCTCATACATTATCTATTTTAAGAATCCTCACCTAAACTTTTCCATGTACTTTCCTCCATTTCCCTTCCACCCTTCCTCTATAGTCATCTACCCACATGTTGTCCCATTCTACATGTCTCACAATGAGCATCACTTTGATAATGAATCCCTATTAAATGATTATAAGTCTATTAGTTGACAAAATTGATCACCACTTGTGTCTCCTCCAAAGTAGCCTACCTGATGATGTCACCTACTCCTTAACGAATATCACCATCACCCATCTTGAGCTCGACTAGTGATATTACAAGGTATAGGATAAATTTTCCACACTCATCTCTCTTTATAGTGTAGTTATCCTACACTCATCCCTTTCTTCTAGCCAACTTCTATTCTTTTTCCTACCACTCAAAATTCCTTCACCTAAATTTTCATGCCTACTCCTCATCGAACCCACATTCCTACCATTTATGTCTCTTACTCCATTCCTCATTTTAACTATGATAATGTCCCTTTAGGTAGCCACTTTACCTCCTACCCCTATGTGTCACCCTTTCAACCCTTCACTTATCTTTCTTGATCCTCTCTTACCACTATTGTTACTTCATCTCCTATCATTCCATTAACCTCAGAACCCTTGCAACACTCTTACCAAAGCATTATTTTTTTACATCTACCCTTAATGTCCCAACCTATGCTCCTAACCAAGTATCATTTACCACCTGCCTAGTTCAAGAAATGTCAATAATGAAATGCTAGCTATCTATTCTCCCATCATCTTAAACCCCATGGGATGGAACTTTAAGCCTCCTTCACAACATAATATGTTTGGCTATAATAAATCACCCAAAATAACCATAGTTCACCATGTTAAATATTGACACACATGTATGATTGGATAAGTTATCCTAAGATAGGTGTTCAATCCTTTATAGATCAATGTGCACATTGATTATTACTTTGATGATATATTAATAGCTAATATTTTCTCTATTCATTAAGAAAAAATAAACAAAAAATGGTTCTATTCTATGGGTTCCTTCCTCTATCTTATCTTTTCATGGAACATATTCAAGTCAACATAGCATTGTAGGTTAGTTTCATGAACATGTTATGCAATTCAATCAAGGCGTAAATGAGAAGGTGATGGATTTTATCTTTTATTATCAATGCATTATTTCATATATCTCATATCTTCTTCTCAACTCTAATATGTTGAGAGAGTATTTATTAGGAATCTTTTCTGAAAGATTCACAATCAAATTCTCTTGCATAAATATCCAACTTTTATAAAACTTTGTACCACTTTGTATGATTATACATAGGTGATGGATCAGTTTAAGGCCATCTCATCTTTGACCTCTAATTCCTCTATTTATTTAGCCCCATTCTCTTCTCAAGAAACCAATAATTCTAGAAAGAATACCAATAACTTATAGTTTTCTTTTTAAACCAACCCTAATAAAAAAAATTAATTAAAGTAACTAAAATTTCCTTAGTCCTTCTCATTGTCTAAACTTAATATCTCCCTTTCTTCATAAGATAACACTAATTGGATGAATATAGAAAACCTCCAATTCCATCTTTCAAGAGATTTTTTAAAATACCCTTATCCAACTTTAACATATCCAACCCTTGAAGCATAACCTGATCTTCTTATTCTACCAAATTTTCAAGTAATTTTAGTTGATGGACCTATTTTTCTTTGAAACATGCCTTACTATCATCCTATCCTCTTTTTTTCTTTTCTTAATTATCTCTTTGGACTTCCTTCTCACCAAATTATGTACCCCCTTACCACAATAATTTTTCTTCTTCTTCACTTTCATCAATTCTCCTAGGAAATGCTTTTGTTAATCCAACCCTAGGTATTTTAAAAAAAGAAAAATCTCTTTTTCTTAAGTTTCTACTAGGGTTTAGGCTTACCAAATGTTGACTTACTTTTAGGGAAGGTTGTATAAATAACCTTAGGAGTTTGAAAGGAAAATATGAAAAGAGTGAGGACCAGTGAAAGAGATACGCAAATACTAATGGAAGAAGAAATAGGATCAAAGTGAGGGAAATTTTCATACCACTAAATAATATGGACAAAAAGGTGAAGGAAAGGGAGCAAGGATATTAAATGATAGATGTATTTTTTTGTAAATGAAAATATAGAATTATTAAAATCTATGACTCAAGAGAAATATGTTAGGGATCATTAATGCGGTGTGCGTAATGCTAGAAAAAGAAAGAGAAAGCCTGAAAGAATGTTGAAGACTTTCAAGGTTCAGAGGTTGGTTTTCCTACATGCCTTATACCTTTTGGGTATGATGGTATGAGTAAGCCTACAAGTATGGGTTCCATAAGAATAAAGGTAGATGGGAATTGGGGTGAGGGAAATAGGGAAAATACTAAAAATTCCAACATTTTGAGACTAAAGGAAAAGTGAATCCTCAAATTAAGAATTGACAATGGTGAATACTCAATGCTAAAGGAGAGGAAGCATGGAAAAGAGTAAGCACTTGGAGAATAATTAAGGTTCATGGATTAGTATTATAGCTTAAGAAGTACATGATTATATGGGGACCTAAAATTCTAGGGCTAAAGGTAAAGATGAAGTAGAGGGAAATCCATGATAAAGTACATATGTAAAATTAGAAGTCTAAAAGACTAAAATAGTCAAAGGTCTCTAACAAAAATTGAAATGTTGGGTTTCAAGGAATGGAATAAAATAACATTGGAAAGAGGAAACCTATAAACCCAAAAAAGGATAGAAATAGACACAAATTACCCCTAACACTTTAGAAATTTCTATAGTTCAAGATATTTAGGCACATGACAAGTATAACAAAAGGAAAAGAAATACAACAAGAATATTTTTGAATAAGAGGATCAATTGAAAGAGTTCTTAGATTGGTTATAGATGATGGCCAAAACATGGCTCTATTAAGAAAAAAAACACTAGAATTATATAAACTTAAACTTACTAATATAGACCCCAACATCACCTAGAATGGGGCAAGACAAAAATATAAATCTTTGATCAAATGTCGATGAGGGACTCTATAAGCAACAAAATCAAACTAAAAAAGAATTAGAAACACACTAGAGTCCTTACACTGAGAAAGGCATGCAAGGTAAAGGCTTAAAAGGAAAAACACCAAAGGAGGGGTTCCCTAATTTTATCTAAAATTAGAGATGGTGTTGCAAAGCATGAAGAAATGGAAACCTTATTGGAGAATGTTCCCAAATATTCTAAGATAAGTAAACCAGCTTAGGAACCCATATATTGAGGTTTATCATAATTAAGGATTTTTAAAATTACTTCATCATCATGAATTAACAAGGCCTTGGAGTAATTCATGGAAAAATGTGTGTGGAAGTGAGTTCATTTCCTCTCCATGAAATCAACTAAATTAACCATTAGAAGCATGAATTGCAACAATATTGAAGATGAATTTCATTGTAGTCTGGAAATCAACACATACTCAAAGGTTCCTAACAACTCTAATAGTTTTTGTAGGGGGCATTCCTAGAAAATCAAAAGTAATTGTCAACTTTTCACTATGGTGGCAAACAAATAATTTATTTTCCTCGCTTTCCATGTACCACTGAGTAAATATCTTTCATAGCTAGAAAATACCCTATTGCCTTCATCTCAAGCCAAATTCTCCAACTTTGCATAGATCAATCCAACTACATCTAGAGATATTTTTAATTATCGATCTTTCATGAATCTCCTTACTATTTGCTCACACCACCTACCCACTTTTACATAGATGTTTGAGAGAAGAACATAAGTCACATCTTTTTTAGGATCCAAATAAAAAAGCAGCATCACTATAAATACTCCTGAGCCTATATTCATATGTGATTTGTAGGCAACAAGAAAACATATCCATCCAAATAAAAGAGCAACATCATTGTAAATACTCTTGAGCCTATACTCATATGTGATTTGCAGACAGCAAGAAAATAGATCCACACAACTACCATAGGTTTAACTAGCATCTTAATGACAAAGTTTAGGGTGTACTTAAGATAGCCAGCATGAACAAGTAGTTCAAGCATGCACATATAAAGATAAAATGTAGGTGTAATACAATAAGAGTTATCCATGTGATTGAGTATGTACAGTCCACATGCACTAAACTTGCATGGTTGCATTCACATATAAAAAAAGAAAAGTTTATAATTTTAGACATGTTCCAAAGTGCTGCATTAATTCAAATATTTTGAGAGCACCCTTGCAAAATCCATTTTGTACATATCCCACAAACATTGCATTCGATGACAACATATTTCTTTGAGGCATTTTGTCAAACAATTTACGTGTCTTGCCTATGCTTTCATATTTTCCATACATGTCTACTAGAGCATTTCCAACAATAATATCTGACAAAAAATCCCTTTTTCTTAAACTTTGATGGATGTATATACCTTGTTCTTGAGCTCTCAGATTGATACAGGTGGGGAGTATGCTGCCAATTTGTAAAGCCTTGTCACAAATCCATTTTGTGCATATCCTACAATCATGTCATTCCATTAAATAGTATGTTTTGAAGACATTTTGTCAAACAGTTACCACCCCTTTCTATGCAAGCTTCCACATTTTGCATACATGTCTACCAAGGTACTTGCAACTACAATTTGGAAAAATTTCTCTATCCATCATTTGATGGGATGTCCATACGCTATTCCAAAGCTCCCATTTTCACAAAGGAAGAGAGGCTGCTAGAAAAGGTTGCATAGTCTGGCTTTACAACTGCCAGTTGCATTTGCTTGAAAGTTACTAACTTTTCATAAAATCAATTTTCCATATATCTTGGAATCATGGCATTCCATGAGACCACATTTCTTTGAGGCACTCGATCAAATAGCTCACATCCCTTGTCTATGCTTCCACATTTTACATAAATGTCTATCAGGGTATTTCAGCATGCCTTCCGTTCTTGTTTGCTACAATAAGTTTTATATGATCAACTCTTTACGAGCATCCAGTAAAACTTTTATGTGTTGGTATAGTTTTGAGTTTGGTTTGAATTATAGGTGGGAAATGGGTGGATAACTGTTGACTGCAACATTTAACTGGAGTGCTCAAGGAAATGAAGTGGGAGGAATAAATGGAATGGGCCCACACCTGCCACCTAACTAGTCAACGCATAGAGTGTGTTGGTTAAGCCCAACCATGTGTTGGACAAAACATACTAATGGAAAGACTTGATGGAGCATGCTAATGGATGGTTAGGTGTTTATTGTCACATGTGTCATCATTCGAAAAGGTTTGTGTGGTCAACTGCTTTTTCAAAATCAAAAAAAGAATGGACAAAAAGCCCAAAACATTTTCATTTTCAACATTTGCATTTTGGAGGTTGTTGGGGAGTGTGGAACAGAGTTGTAGGCATTTGAAGGCCGGACAAGAGTCAAGACCCTATCTACCAAAATGCATTTGATAGGCTCAGGCGAATAGCTAGAAAGTATATATATCTACAAAAAATATGTCATTTTTCCATTCTTCCTAAGAACTGTGAAGAATTGAATGACTATTCGTTGAGAAAATGAGTTTTGATTGATAGGAAAATAAAGGGTTTTCCTTGCGAAAATGGTTTTCATTTAAAATGTAGACCTATTTATGTGTTTCTATGTTGAGGGTTTTTTAATTTTTCCATTTTAATGTTCTCACTATGAAGAATTGAATGACTTTGTTGCAAAGATGGGTTTTCATTGACGGGAAAATAAAGGAGTTTCCTTGTGAAAAGGGGTTTTCATTTGAAACGCAGAGTTGTTTTGTGTGTTTTTATGTTGACAATTTTTAATTTTTTTCATTTTAATGTTTTTAATGTGAAGAATTGAATATCTATTTGTTGCGAAGATGGGTTTTCATTGATGGTAAAATAAATGGTTTTCCTTGTGAAAAGAGGTTTTCATTTGAAACACAATATGGGTTTTATGTTGGAAAGTTTTCAAAATCATAATTTGGAATGGATAGAAAACCCAAAATGTTGTCATTTTCAACATTCTCATTTTGAAGTTTGTTGTTTCTAAATGGTTTTGAAACATTAAGTGGGTTACAAGTTTTGTAAAACATAGTGTTTTGCATCCTATAGTTTTATAAAACATTATGAATTTCTTGAAAAGCTTTTGTTATTTAGACCATAGGAATGTAATGATAGGAACCATTTTATAAACACCCAGTAAGCTATTTGGCTTCAATGTGTAAAGGGTTTTACAACATTGTGTGGGTTGGAGGTTTCATAAATCATGTTGTAACCTCACCTCTCATTATGTTTTCTAGCCTACAATCATACTGTGCATGTATATTTGGATCATATTAAGAAATTGAAACACATTTTTTACTCTATGTGAGACTTGTTATAAGGTGTTTTTCATTACATTTATACTATCTAAATTACATTCATACCATTTTATAAAATTTCAAGTTGCAAAATATTGGTTTTTTGAAAATTTACAACCCACATAATATTTTACAACCCTTTAGCAGTAACAACTCAATTAGTTCCAAGCCCCTCACCTCAATTCCATTAGTTTGTCATCTCCTCCACTTGCAACTCTTCCCACTTCTCTCCAATTTTTTTCTTTCAACCTACAGAATGAAAAAAACACAACATAGAGTGTTTTCCAATAACACTATTTTAAAAAATTAGTAATATGTTCTAAATAGTGGGAGAAGCTAATCTCCCAATAAAACACACCTACATAGAGACATTATAACATAACACCCTATCCCCCATCCTGCTCTCTTAACAAAATACATCAATAGAAAGACATGACGGTTTGAGTTGATAGACAATAATAATACTTGTTACAATTTAAAAAAACATGTCTTAGTCATGCCAACCTTCCTACCTGCGGTGCACGGATAGCTTCTCGCATAAGGGAAAAAATTCCAGTATAATTCAAAGTGATAAGAAAATTGAGTGACTTCATTTGGCAACCAATGTGTAGAGGGTTTTACAACATTGTGTGGGCTGGAGGTTTCATAAATCATGCACTCATCTCCCACTATGTTTTCCAACCCACAATCATATAGAGTGTTATTATTTGTTGGAGAACACTGAGTGTTTATAAAATGGTGCCTTTCATTACATTCCTACTATCTAATTAACAAAATCTTTTCAAGACATTCATATTGTTTTGTAAAATTCTAGGTTGCAAAGCATTGGTTTTATGAAATTTGTAACCCACATAATATTTTAAAACCCTTTACAAGTAACAACCTAATTGGTTACTCATCCCTCACCTCAATTTGGTATGTTTTGTGATTTCCTTGAGAACCTTTTGTGAGTTAGATAGTAAGAATATAATGAAATTGGAAAACACTGGGTGTTAAGAAATCTACAACCCACTTAGTGTTGTAAAACCCAATAAACATAGCAACCCAATTGGTAAGTCAGGATTTGCATAAAGGTGCAACTTACTTTGGGAAAGACATGACACTAGAGAGAATGAAAGGCGACTTGGAATTCCCTGTCCAATGTTGGACTACTGTCCTAGACAAGGATGATATAGATTTTGACTATGTGGTCTTTGAGAACTTATTTCCCTCCAAATTGAGGAGAGCTCTAGTTGTGAACATGCCAAGGATTCCCAAGGATTTGCATGATTTATTGAGACCCAAAGACAAGAGACCTGATTTTGGTGTTAATCACAATTGGGGATACATTATCCCCTATCCCATTTATATTTTTTTGAGAGTTTATGGTGCATTTATCTCACCCCACATGCTTTCTAATCATGCACTAGAAAGGATTGGTTTTCTTGAAGTGACATGGCAACTAGGAAATGTGGAGGGTAAGCATTTGAAAGATCAAGGAAAGGGAACTATATTCCCTTCATATAGATATTTTTCTAACTTTGTGATGATTAAAGGAGGTTTGGATAGAATGAATGACTTACTCGATCCTTTCGGCATGAGGAGAGTAGGAGTGAGGGATTTTCATGATCCTGAAGGTTTCATAGCCTGGCTAAAAGTAACAAACGGGAGCTCCAAGTTTTCTCACATTTTCCAATATCCTAAGGATGTAATAAGGAACATTTTTAATCTTTTGAAGAAAACGGATAGAATAGTTAAAATGGATTGTTTTTGACAAAATTCAAACAAACATAAGGGAAAAGGACCCTGAATTCACTACTCTTGCAAAAATTCCCAATATAATGCAAAGAATGGAACATAGGTTCCAAAATTTTGAGACAATGGTTGGTCACCTTGAAGGTGAAAGGATAATTCAAGATAAAGTGAAGGATCCTATGGAAGAGGAACAAGGTGGAGGAGAAATACCTATTATGGAGGAAAGGCCATCATACTAGCTTCCCATGGAAAATAAATTGAATTTTTTCAGAAGGATAAAGAACAAAGCAAAGAAAGAGGATAGAACTATTGCTTCATCTCAACAAGAGAAGAAAAGAGCTCTCTCTCCAATGCCACAACTGCTATCATCGTCTCCCCCAAGGTCAAATGGACATAAAACTGTTGATGTTGATTCCCCACCATAACATGTATAACCACCAAAAGAGCAACCAATGAAATAACAAAAGGTCCAATCAATGAGATTGGTAAATTATGATGATGATGAATCCGATGAAGAAATTTGGCTATTAGAAGAGGAAATGCAATAGGGAATGCCTTCTCACCAATAGTGACTGTGCCACAATAGTTAGGGTTAAGGTTAAGAAAAGCTAACCTTATTGGGATTAATAATGTTGATGATGTTAGAATTGAGGCATGTACTAAGTTCAAGGATGATGACTCCTTTATTAAATCTAATTCTTTCATGGAATTTGCTTGCATAGCTAAGGAGTTTTTCAATAATGTTGCATTGAAAAGAAGCCTGCACCTAGAGATATTTGATGCAACTATTCAAGCACAAGTTTTAAAGGAGGGACAAATTCCAAGGAATGACTACATCTAAGGGAAGAGACTTAGTAAGGAAGAGAGGTGTCCTTTTGTTTCTAGAATGGGACCAAGCCTCTACAATTTCCTTTCATATAGTAAAAAGATGTGATAGACCCTTGTACAATTCTAAGGAGGAAGTTACCATGGAACTACAAGGATTTGCATTTAGTGAGCAGTGGGATGCACTGTCCATATGGGCCTTAGCACCAAGCATATAGAAGCCTCACATTGCATATTATCCTATTGTAGATTATAGAGGAGGTTTGATAATAAAGAGGGTGTCTGACACTTCATCTATTGAGGTTTCCACCATGTCAGTGAATGTGGCATAATTTGCAAGACCTATAGTAGATTCAATAACCACAGAAAACAAAAAATTCAAAAATTAGTACAATAATTTTTTGGTTGATTATGGAAAGAATCGACAACAAAAAATGTAGCTACAAACAAAGTTATCATTGTTCAAAGAGAAATTACAAAATTTTCAATGAAGGGAACCAATGAATACTGATGTTGCTTCTCCTACTCCTTCATATGAGCCAATTTCTACTACTCCACCCCCAACAAGTTCATCATGGGTAATTTTCCCTTGTAACATGGGAACTGAACCCATCTCAATTATGAAGCTAGGTACATTAGAAGCATCCTAGGTAGAGGAAGGTGTCAATAAAGAAGAATTACTTGAGCATCTAATGGAATACAAGGAAAAATGTGACAATCATGGTAGGGAAATATTTTTCAAAAATATGAAGATTGTCACTACAGTTTTGGAACATTTACATAGCTCGGGGTGAATAAAATATTGAATAGCATTCATGCTAGCGACTCTGCCATGAAGTTTTCCATAAAAAATTTTTATATTGATAAGGAGATAGAAATTCCACTAATGGAAACATAGATTCCTAGGTTGAAAAAGTTTAGGATGATGGCTTTTAGAGATAATCATGATACTAACAAACCTAAAAAACTTAAGGCTACCATCTAGATGGTGAATGGAATCTAGGAATTCAAGGGGAATATAGACCCCTTAGAGGCAAGGATAAGGGAATTGATCAAGAATTTTCATGAAACACATCATGGTCTCCTTCCATCCATTTCAATGGATGATGGTAACATCAAAACCCTACATGAGTGGAGAAGAGAAAAAAATGAAATTGTGTCACATCAGACTGACTTGATTTGCATAGAGCATGATATGGGCATGTTAAACAAAAACATGGACATGATGGCCCATGTAGAAATTGTTCTAGTAGATTTTGATAAAGAAGAAATTCAAGTTGTTAACAAGTATTCACCTTATAGGAAGAAGGTTGCTGAGGTCATGGTGTTCAATTATCCCACCGAAGATGAATTCCAAATCTACAAGAGAAAGTATTTCAATGTATTGGAGTGAGTTATTGTTGTGGGGGTGGTGAATAACGAATGAGAGAATAACAATGCATAGCCTAGAACTAGTACATATTAGGTTCTTGCTAAAGTATGGATGATATATTATCTTCTCTCCAATTTAAAATTGATGACAAGATTTCAGACATGGACATGTTCCTTGTCTTTTCTATTTTTCTATTTGTATACTTTCCTTCATGTTCACTTGGTGTACATCAAAAATTTTTTGGAGCATGTGAATAATGTTAATTCAAAGCTCAAAGATTCCTTTTGGAAGGCGAGACTGGTTCTCCAACAACAAATGAAAATAGCTTTTGTCTCTATACATTTCCCTCCATTTGAGGATGCAAATATAACTGCAAAGGGAATATGTTTTGTAATGATCCAATTGAATAGTGGCATGTGTACTTTTTGGCCCAAAGCTTGTTTTGCTCCTTTGTTTCTATAATAAGGAATTCAAGGGTAGAAGTATAGGGTTTGTTGTTTTTTAATTGATTGCAGAGAAAAATGTAAAGAATACTGAGCATATTTGAGTTTTTTCTTAGGTTCGAGTCTGCTAATGCATATGTAATTTTGATAGGAATATTGAAAATATAATATATAATGGTGAAAATTAAAATCCATTTTCTCTCATTCATCCATCTTACGTTGGGTAATGTTCAAATTCTTCTTTGAAATTGCAAGTACAACTCCAAAGTATAATAGATTTCTATTTCTGAGTATCTTGCGTGGCAACTCTAAAGTCTCTTGTGCCAGTGTGAGAATAAATTCCCAAAGATAAAGTGATAAGGAGAATTTTGATAGATAATTTGACACCATGAGGAAAACTAGAAGCTACATGAAGAAGCATCTTGAGTAGAAGCTAGAGTTTGAGCTTGCAAAGGACAAGCAACCAACCTGGACAAAGAAAAATTATAAATCAAGTAAGTCCACTAAATTTCTTGTTGATGCATCTCCTACTTGAAATAACGATGTAAGTAATTTAGATGTTCATGAAGAGACACACGAATTTGACGAGCCTAATGTAAACAAGGGGATTTTTCCCACTAAGAAATTTTTTGATAATGAACTTGATATCTCAAAAGAAGAGGATAGGTGGGAATTTTGGGAAAAGGGTAGGAAATTATCAGATCCTTCAACTCTTGGAGTTGGATATATCTTTAATGGTGTAAATTTCAAGCCAAGAGGTGAATCCCCTAGTGTATACTTGCACCATTCCCTTGAAGGAGAACCAACTAATCTTACTTTTTATACTCTTGACCCAAGTGAGTCTAGAGATATATTGGAAGAAGAAGATATAAAAAAAGATATGAAAGTGTTAGAAGAGGAAGAGCTCAGGATTAAGGAAGACGAAGAACATAGATTGAGGTTTGTTTGTTAAATAGGCTTGTCAAGTCACACATCAAACTTATCATCCTCACAACTAAAAAAAAAACATAAACACTCAGGGATTGGCTCTTCATTACAATAACAAGCTAATCATCAAAAACCCTAGTCAATTTATGTTTAATGTTGATTCAAGTGTAAATGAGATATTCTTAGTTATCGTAATTGGATCTAAGATAACTTTTATTACTCAACATTTTGGTGAGCAAAAAATATCTTGCAATTACAATTTTCTAATTTTTCATCTAGCATAAAATATAATAAATTAATTCAAAACCTAAGGGCTTTGAAGATCTTGTTGATGTTTTTTATTTATTTCATTTTCAAAACTATGCATTAGCACTTTTCTCCATTGTACGTCAAAAGTAAAATTTTCAAATATTTTGATTTAAATTGCATAAGGTTCACAATTGGCATTAGGTCCTCCATTGATAGAAGAATACACAAGCTGAAATTATACACCCACATTTGATTATTGGACCTCCTAAACCACCTCTCATTATAATACCTCCTAAAGCTCATGGCTATATCCTACAATTTTCAAAACAACTCACTAGTAACCATGTGCAACAAGATATGTTGAAGCAACCAAGTCATCATGCAGTTGCTCACACATACAACACTAGAAATAATAAGCAACCAGAAAAAACAACATCCATTCCATTACCTCAACCATATATCCCACCCACACCTAGTCTTCCTCAATGTAATGGTAAAGAATATGATATTGTTGACCAACTTCATAATACTCCAACCAAGATCTCCCTTTGGGATTTGATTCAAACATCACCTGCATACCACAAGATGCTCTAAGAGGCTTTACAATAGATTCATATCTCACCTTCTATCAAACTAATTAATGTAGCATCCATGTTTGATTGTATGCAAGTAACAAAATTGGATATTGCATTCCCTCAACATGAATTACCCTCGCTTGTTATCCAAAAAAAGCATAGGACTAATGATAATTGTTAGAATTAATAAAACTAAATTTTGACACACTTTTATTGATAATGGATTTGGTCTTAATATTTGTAGCATGGATCTTATAGATAAACTTGTTGTGGATAAGAATCTATTAGAACCTAATAATCTCGCTATTTGAAGCCATTAGGGACAATCACACTACCCATTAAGGTTGGGCTCGTGGTTTTCCCTATCCCTATCTATATCATGTCAGGACCACTTTCATATAATCTTCTCATAGGCAGACCATGGATTCATTCCATAAAGGGAGTCTTATCTACTCTCCACTATGAGATGAAATATGAATATAATAAAAAGATATATATGGTAAAAATGGATGAACAATGTTATAATTCACAAATCAAATCCAAACATAACACTTCCAACTCTCTTAATACTTTGATTCTATCTTCAAAATAGAAGGTATTACCTTCCAAGGATAATGATACTATGAATGCACTCTTCATTCTTCATTGATGATTGGGGGTCATTATATATTACACCTCGTTTCAATGGGGAGTTTAAAATCTCCCCATCAAAGCCCAAAGATTCAAATACAAATGATGATCATAATAATTCTTCATCAGTAAATACATGTCTTGGTGATGATTGGGGTTCATTAGATTTTACACCCTCCTTTAAATTGGAGAGTGAAAAATCTCACAATCTCAGCCTAAGGA
This sequence comes from Sequoia sempervirens, assembly GCA_007258455.2. Classification (NCBI taxonomy): domain Eukaryota; kingdom Viridiplantae; phylum Streptophyta; class Pinopsida; order Cupressales; family Cupressaceae; genus Sequoia; species Sequoia sempervirens. Next base: position 21,273 of record VDFB02133100.1, on the reverse strand, counting down.
ATCTTGTGGTTCAATTGCTCAATATTCTTCTATATGAAAAAATCCAAAAAACATCACCCCATGATGGTGATGAGGGCTCTTTTTTTTTGTCCCTCATGTGTTGTAAATGCCTAACTTAAAAAATTTCAAAAAGGACTTGCATTCTAGCGAAAGAATCAATTCTTGTCATGAGCATTTAGATAATACTTCTACATCTGCATTGGAAGAGTGTTATGGGTTTGGATATAAAATAATTTCTAAAATTGGATATAAGGAAAACATAGAACAAGGATTTAAGGATTATGTGAACTTCTAGACATGTAAAAATCCCTAGTCACATATCACACATCCTAAAATTGCATTTTTCCATCATTGGTATAATTTTCAATACCATTATTGGATTTAGAATCATCTCGCATAATTTGCATCATTAATCCCCTTTTAACATCATTTCCATCATTTAACCCTATTTTACTCTATTAATTAAAAAATCTTGAATTTTTTAATTAATTCACTATTTTATCACTAATTCTTTCCTTCATCATCTTAGTTGAATAGTTTTAATTATTTAATTAGACTCATCTAATATTTCTTGTAATCCTATATAATTAAATAATCCTAATTATTTAATTATTACAATTCTAATCTTTCTCTTCCATGATTAAATAATTTCTAATTATTTAACTATCCTATTTTCCCTTCATAAAACATATTCCCAAGGAATATTCCTTTTAAAAATATCTTGACTTAACTTTTCTTAACCATATCCATCCCTTGATCTTCAAATCTAATCTCCAGCTTGATCTAAAATATCCTAACCATTTTCCTAAAATGGTGGAGATATTTGAGTTCTAACTAATCACATCCTTTGATCTTCATTGATTCACTCTCATTGGTGGGTGTTGAGGATCAATCACAACCCTTCTTTGTGGGTATTGAATCTCGATCTTGACCCTTGATCTAATTTCCTAAAATCTATAAAATAACCTTCAATCCTTCACAACATCACCAAGAAATTTCATGGCTAATTCATGTCAATTTGATTCTCAAGTTGAGAGAATTCATTTTGAGCATGTAGGTCATCGTTGCATCACATTCAATCAAGATTTTTCTTGCAATCATGGAGCCTTCAAGTGTTGAGAAATCCAACACCATACAACACCAATCTCTCACACAATAGGATGGTTAGATTTTTCTTGTTTTGATTTCAATTATGTTTGATTATTGTAACATTTGGTTTAAATTCATGGCTTGATTTGCAATCTAATCTCACTGGTAAGTGGGTTTTGATTTGTTGTTTTGAGTTATTTGATTGAATTATTGATTGTTTATCCCCTTCCACTTTTACCCCTTACATAAAATGACACACTTGGTCAGACTCACATCCCTAATTTAACATTTTTATCAAAAAAATTTGGTGAGTTTCAGGTTTCTAGAGCATGGCCATCTGAAATAGAGTTCACCATTGCTCACTATATTTCTATTGTTTTCACAACAAAACACACCTTCTTATTCTCATATTTTCCATTTCTAACTTGGCCACAGTTGTTTTCTAGTGTTTTGACATTTTAATAGAGTGCTTTTAGTTTTGCAGAAACAAGACAACATTTTCCTTATAGAACAATTGTTGCAAAAATAAAGTCGTGTCTTCCTTAGCAAGTGACCACTACTACATCCAACATGATCTCCAATGCTAAATCAACCACTATTTATTTTTGTTCCTAACTCTTGCTTTCTATCAATCTTGTTAACATTTTCACATTCATTAGAGGAAGGTTGTTGTTGAAATCCTACTACGCTTGCTCTAGTACAGGTTTTCTATTACAAAATTTCATCACTTTTGTCTTAGAAGAAGGCCACTCTTGTTAGGTAACAAATTCGCTTCAATCTTTCCAATTTTTTCATTTGAACTTTTCAATCTTTCATTTTCAATTTTTCAACCCATAACCATAACCCTGGTTGTTTGTTGTTGCTTTGAGTGTTATCTAACCTAAATTAGGAATCCTTTTCATGGGGTGAAGAAAATATTATAAACTGCTAATCCTATTTATCTTGTAAGGTTCAAACAGTAAAAGGCTATTGAACAAACTACTAACACTTTGCTTGCAACCCCTTGTCAAATAATCATTTCATTCAATCATTATGCTTTCATTTTTCATAGAATAGTAGACATTTACTTTGGTGCATAAAATGATTTTTTTTGTCATTCTTGGCAAGTTGGATGCATATCCTCTCCCCTTGCATGATTTTATGATCTTGGGTGATGAAAAACATCTTGTACTTAACATTTTTGGGTCACCGAAGGAATATTGTATATGTATCCTCTCCCCTTGCATCATCGAACAATCCTAGGTGATAAGAAATATCAAGACACTCAAGCCTTCCCTATTTTAGTAGAGAGGCCTACCTTTGAGACACATCCTAATAGATAAACCAAGGGGACAACCTCTATTGAACATCCAAAATTCTAAAAGGGGGGTGAATCAGTATTCCATAAAACCATTCACACAAAATTCATCTAAACATTATCACAAATATGACTGAATCAATGAGAGAAAACATTGAATCAATACAATGTGTCAACACACATGAACACAATTATTTTTTATGTGGAAAACTCAAAATGGGAAAAACCACATGGTGAGGATTAGCTCACAATATAATATATTTGAATATAGAATATTACAATGGCACACTGCAAGGACTCATTGTCCTTAAAGGTCTCACAATCAGAGTACAAAATGATATGGCTCACTTCCAAGATACAAAATGGTATGGATCACTTCCAAAAGTATGAACTGATAAATAATACACCTTCCTTGTGTTGGAGTTCAGTTTTGATGAAGCACAATTCATAGATAACACACCTACACACTCTCTTCTCAGTATTCACGTATCTCTTTGCACTTACTTCTCCCTTTTTTTACACACACTCTCTCTCACTCTCAACTTCTCAAAACGTATCCTACATATATACATATATCCATGTTCACTAATTAGGTTGGCCTAATTAGAAAAACCTTATTTCAAATCAAAATATAAATTTGTCAGTATTTTCCTCAAAATACATTCATCTTCACATATAGGTAGTCAACATGGACCTAAGATAGATCCCACTATCATTCGTAGCATATATTAAGCTTCTCAACATTAGTACATAAATAGGTCAACCAAAGTTAGACCAAAAACTCCAAACATATATGTAATCCATCAAACATGTACCAAAAAACTTGTTAACACATTGAATTCTCCCTTAGACGTCATCAAACTACTTATCTTCAACACCACATGGTATGATAATCAAATATGAGAAAATGTGGAATCTCCCAGATTAGTGTACTATATGAAAACTCACTATTAAGTCTACATATCAGAATACTACCATTCATATCTTCCAAATGCCTTCACATATCATTATGAAACTCCAATGTAGAATGCATCTTGTAGTCTCAAATCTATGTACAAAGTCCTATAGTGATATATGTTTTTGAGATAGAATCGAAACCAAAAAAGTGTCATATAGAGCCTATGTATAAGTATGACACTATACCTTTCTAGAACCATACAACCTAGTCAGATATAACCATGTCATTAGATGCAACAGATGTCAAGATAGAAAATATTATCAACTTTAGATCAAATCTTACAAAATAGGATAATCCAGATAAAAATATCAAATCAACAGACTTTCATTATTGGAGCATCTAAATACTTACAAACATCTAAATTCCATTGTCTGTTGACATTAATGACAACCTCTCAATTTCGAAAAATCTCTCCCTTTGTCATTGATGGCAACACATGATGTGAAAACCATCAAAATACCTCTTCCCAATTTTCATGATATTTCTCTCTTCCAAAAATTATTTACAAAATTTATCAACAATTTTCCTATTTTCACATGATACCTTTTTCTCTCCCCATTTGACATCAATGGAAAAGGAAAAACGATTAATTTTTTAACAGTTCCTTTTTTATACTTGAATACTCCCCCTAAGGAGTACATTCAAAAGTAGTGATGATAGTTGATCAACCGAAGGATGTTGTTCCTTAAATCTTGCTAATTATCCTCATCCATGAGGATCTCCCTTCATCCCAAAGCCTTTTTGTCTCTAAAAAAGTATGGATAATTGAGATCAATTAAGATATCTTTTCCTTCAACCATAGTTCTAGGAGTAAGATTAGATTTCAGAATCCTGTCAGCTACTAAAAGAACATAATAGATAGATGTGCACTTAATCTTGATTAAATCTCTGAGTTTCCCATATAACTTAGTTATCTCTTCTTTCTCTTTATGTGATTCAAGGTATTCTTCATGCATCTTTTCCAAACTGTACCAATTCTAATCATCCAAATCAATAGCAGGATCAAATGTGTTAGATGAAAACTTGATCTAGGTTTCAATTGTGCTCTCAACACCCTTGAGCCTTTGAATTGCATCAAGCCAAGTCCAACAGAATGTGAATAAACTCTTGACCTCTTTCTCACACTCTTGAACATCTTTGATTATTCCAAGTGTCATGTTGTGGGTAGATTTGTACTTCTCTACAATTTCCAACAATCCTTTATCTTCAACCCAAGAAACTATGTTACTTACTACTTTTCTCTTCAATTCATTGAATCTATCAGTTAATGCATTAGTGCTTTCCTTAGTGGATCATGGAGAACTAGTGACCACACTAGGATCAAACTAAATGTGTATCCTTCTTCTAGTTATTCGCTTAAATATTTTTGGAGCAGGTTCAATCTGAGCAACTAATGCATGAACCTTAGTGACTTTCCTATTTTCTCTAATGGTAGGCATTTATTTATCATAGACTAACTAAAACTCTTTAAGAGCTTTAGCTACTTTAGTGTAGATTCCAAAACTAGGTTTGTTGGGGTCATGAGGGTTGTTAATCAGCAATTCAATGCAACCAATAGCGTAGTCCTCGATTTCATATACAAGCTCAGGTATCCAAGAATTCCTAGGTTCAGCTACCTTTATAATTCAACTATTAGTGGTTACCAAAAAGGTTATATCATTAGATTGTATTTTGTAACCAATTCCCTTGGAACTCTTCTCCTTTTTTTCATTTTCCTTTGAAACTTTCCAAAGAATGCAACAAGGGCATCTCCTTGTGCATCCAAATCCCTAATGTTTCTCATAAGTTCCTTGATATGATGAGAGAGCAGTCTAGTATTTTCCCAACTAACTTCACCTAATCTAAGAACCTCTTTCATAAAATAGAAAATTAGACATAAAACCAATGTACCATATCTGAATGTACCTTTCTTATTCTTGATATCTCTTAGATTCTCCAACAACTATTTTCAAAGCAACTCACAAAGGTCATATTTTGTTTTGTTCTCAACCATATCCAATGCAAGATCAATTGTGGTAGTGGACACATCATTTTAACCCAGAATCGGTTGTGAAATAACTAGACTTGCATATTGAACTATCGAGTAAGTTATTTCAGCATGTGTTTTCCTTATTAAACCCTTTTCTCTATCAAAGTTACATTCAGGAGATGGTCTAAAGGATGATAAGCTAATAAATTCCCTAATTACATCTTTGGATATCATATATGATTTGTAAAGCCATACATATTCACCATGAAATATTTTAAGAGCCATCTTAATACATCTTTCCTTATTACTTAAGTTTGGAAAATTGTTCCATACATCAAATTTTATTTCCATAAGCACTTTATATTTTGGTTTTAGGATAAAATTATTTTCACTTAATTCTTCAACCCACAAATGTGAGCCTTTTCATAGGTAGATTCTTCCATTTTTTTATGAAAGTATATTCCAACATCTTTAATCGGTATAACACCAAGAGGAATATTTGAAAAAGCACCCAAAGGATCAAATTTTAAAGCTTTAATAGGGTACATTTTGAGCTATGGTTCTGGTCTAACTAAATTGTCTATAATTCGAGGTATATCCATCACAAACAACAAAATTTGACAAATAAAATATTGTATAGCAATAACAACTTACCTCTATCTTTCCCACCAAAGCCAAATTTTGAGTTTCTACTGTATGAAATTACTCTGGTTTCTTCAAGCTTCTTTTGCACGCTTCTCCTCTATTACAAATTTTCTTCATCAAATGTGTTCTCCTTAACATATCTAAATTTATTTCTTTCATACCAAATTCCTTTGCAATAAATGCTTCAGATTGTAAGTAGATCAGTTCAAAATTCATGTGAACTTTCATCCTTTCAAACTCTGTGGAATTCATTCTTCACACATGTGTGTCTACAAATTCTTTTCGCATGGATTGTTGAATTCACAACCTTAATAAATGCACTTCTGTCATGATATGACATCATTTATCATAGGAGGGGTTAATGATTTTTTTTATTATTGCTCCCCCTTAGCTAATGCCTGAATTAATTCTTGATGGGAGTATCTGCACCAAAGGATGGCACATAAATCAATGCTAATTCTACTTGTTTCCTAGATTTTCCTTCCTTTCTCCAAATCCTTTACATTTCCTTCTTAACTTCTATCAGATCAGACTTAGTGATTGGTTCATATCTCTTTACCATATTGTTACTTCTCCACTCTCTTGCAAAATGTTATGAATTACTACAATTATAACAACCAGCATTCTTCCATCAAAATTTACTTTCATTTAATCTATATTTGCACAGGTTATCCTTATTTCCAAATAAATTGTAGTGATAATAGTAGCCATTGAATGGATAAGTCATCTTATTCAACTTCTGATTTCTACATTTCATAACATTATGTCCAATCTTCTTGCATTCAAAACATTGACCGGAGAATGATAATTTTTTTCCATTCATTCCATCATTCTACTTCATTTTATTTTCACAATATTTTTCCCCAATGTCCAAACTTATTGCAAAGATAAAAAACACCATTAAAATATAAATACCTTTGAGCACTAGGTTGTCTGATGGGAATTCTTCTAGTATTTCTCCTTAGATTCTTGAATTTTTCATCCTTGCTTTGAATCTTCATATCAGGAGATTGGTTCGCCTTTGAACACTGTCCTTCTACAAATCCCAAACCGTTTTTATCCATAGAGGACTTGTGTCCTACAATCAATTAGTTTAGCATTGTAGAACTTATCACAAATTCACCATCATATATTTTTTCCTTTTCCAGATCTAATTTCAAAATTACCACTTCTTGCTCAAGTTTTGCACATTCATCCATCTTTCTTTGAATTTCGTCTTTTTGATGTAGTCTTAAATTTTTCTCTTCTCTTCCAACTGTTCATTTAGTTTGGTGATGTCCTCATCTACTTTATTTAACTGATCACTGACTTCTCCATATCTTTCCATCAAGTCCTTAATGTACTCATTTTCTTCCTTCAACATATCCTTCAAATATTCATTTTGTTCTATATGTTTAGCAGAGATCGCTTCTAGAGGGATAAGAAATATTTTATCTTTCATATATTCAAATTTCAGGACCTTCCTAAAGCTATTAGAATTCTTCAAAGGAACCAAGATTTGATACCAATTCTTAAACATCCAAAATACTAAGAGGGGTGTGAATCAGTATTCCATAAAACCATTCACATAAAATCCCCCTAAACATTATCACAAATATGACTGAATCAACAAGAGAAAACATGGAATCAATAAAATGCATCAACACACATGAACACCAGTATTTTAATGTGGAAAACCCAAAATAGGAAAAACCATAGTGAGGATTAGCTCATAATTTAATATAGTTAGATATAGAATATTGCAATGGCTCATTGCTAGGACTCACTGTCCTTAAAGGGATCACAACTGAAGTACAAAATGATATGACTCATTGTTGTTACCAATTTTCACAACAGCTCAATTGGTAGAGTTGATTAATTTTTTTTATCTTAAAGTGGAAGTTCAGTTATTTTGCATGTGCATTAAGTGTTGTTTGCACTTCATTCATCAAGTGTTAGCTATGCATTGTTTGATAGAACTAAGTTTCATGAGTTGTTCAGTGCTTTACAATTCAAATGGAGTACAAAAATGAATATAAAAATGATTAAGCATAACAAGTGCTTTCATTTATTTCATGATGATATTCACATTATAATATTTCATTTGATTCCAAGAACACAAATGATGGTACAGATTTTCATTTTGATGCATTTCCTTTCAGAATGAAAAGCATAAAGAGAAATTAAAGAATCCACACAAGCCATGGAGATAACTATTAAAATGCATCATAGGGAGCATGCTACACTATTGAAGATGAAGGAAAAGAAATCACATAAGCAAGAACATAATCATCATTTCCTGTTGTTGTTGGTTGATGCAGGAATGGTGTACCATCCTTTGTCCTCAAACTTCAATCGACCTGTAAGAGAAGAGAAAGGTTGTTAGAGCTTCAATTATGAACATCCCTATATGAACCACCAACAATAATTTAAAATTCTTCTAACAATACTTTGAAACAATTGAGAAAAAGGGATATCGATAGAAGCAAGGAAGGAAACATCATAATAATATATTATTTTAATCTAACACTGTTTGTTTCCATGTGCAGGTATAGGAAAAGTCATGTAGCTGATCATCTCATGAATACAAAAGAATGTGGAGTAAAACAGGCTCCCATAGGGGTAGAGCTCGGCATGCTACCCCTTAAACTTACAAGTGGGCCAAATAAGGAAATACATTTATCATGCTCATCTGAGTCATTCATGAAGGAGTAAAACAGATTCTCAATCATTGAAACATCAAGGAAATTGTTCATTAATAACTGTCAAGTTTGAGAAGCAATGAAATTAAAATTACCATTGAGCAATGAACTTGATTCACATACAGAATCAGCTGAGGTGCATCAATTTCATACTGGAAAGTTTTTAATATTGCCATATTAATTACATTTTGTTGCCATGGGTTTTGTTCATGTTTGTTTTATGTTGTTTCATAATATTTTGTTATGGAGAAACAAGTTTTATGTATCATAATTGTGATAGTGAATAGGCATACATAATTCCTCATCAATGGAGCACTAATAAATAATGGAAGCATATTAAGTGTTTGAGCTGAAAATGCACTATTTTATGAAGTATTCTAAACATGAAATGAGTGATGAAGAGTAATCTACAGGAGTTGCAGTTAAAGGGAAAGAGGTGTTTTTTCTTTTCCCCTATGGAAGAACAATTAAAAGTAAATACATAACAAGGTGGTGTTCTAGTTTTAAATAAATTATAGGTATGATCAAGGAGCTGCATATATAAGAAAATATTATGACAAACAACAAAAAAGTGGAACTTAGTATAGGTATATTATCCATTGCTATTTTTACAACCATATCATTGTGTTCTCTTTTTGTGTGCATTCAAATCTTGATATTGGAACAACCAGCCAAGAACCATAAAGATATAGTTGTAAGTTGTATACATGAGTAATGAGGCCAAGTGCAAGATAGAAGTAGTTTACAAAATTTCTATTATTGGTCAACACATTAATTGGCTATAGGAAAATGAAGAGTTTCTAAGTGTTTTATTCAGCATAAAGGTGAACCTAAATCTACATATTATGGATGTATAACAAGCTCACTTCATTAAAATAAATTTTTAGAAAATTACATGGTTTCAGCCTAACATGAAGTTTTCATCTCAAAATGTAGAGATTTCTTCTTGTTTCAGTGAACCCATAATTGATAGAAAAATAGAATGCATAAAATACCATGGTGGGTCAAATTCAAGTTTCAAATGTATAACAAAATAAACAATTTTCTTTCAAAATACTAAGTACCCATGTTGGGTTTGCAATAGAAAATACAGAGATAAGCAATTTCTTTCAAAATAAAGAATACCCACATGGGGTTTTGATTCAAAATACAATTTCTTCATTATTTTTCAGCTTGCTCATGTGGGGTTTTTGTTAAAAATGCAAAATACATACAACACCATCATGGGTTGAGCCATGTATATGGAGATATAAGAGAAATTGTAGAAAAATGCAATGAGAGTCTGCTCTAAGATAAAAAAATTTCATACTTGGGAATTAAATGCATATTGTAATAAAAAATAAGTTTGAGCATGTATTGGCCGTAGCCTAAAGAGAACTCTTGGCTCATGAAAATTCATCATTTCACAGAAAAGTAGAGAACCCATTTTAAGTTTGCTATCTGAATCTTAAAAAATAAAAAAAACAAGAGTATGTGAAGTGCAATTTTTCTTGATAGAAATCCATAATCAAAGTATACATGGCATGACCTATAATGGGTCTATATTTTTTTGAAAATGACAATCTTTCTTTTACAAGGATAAGCTCTTAAAAGCTTTTGTTTGACAAGAAAAAAAATTGAAGAAAGGAGAACTTACCATGTTACACCAATAGAAGAGCATACACATGGGAGCCAAGTTCTCATAGAGCTTCCAAGCAAAGCTCGAGCTCACACTCAATGGTGGCTAGGAGAGCAGAGATGAAGCATGTCAGCGAGGAAGAATGGAAGCACAAGAAATAAAGAAAAATCAAAGATAAAACAAGATCAAGTCGCAGCCTTATGGCCATTTTTTTTGCCTTCAAATGAAAGAGAAAAGCCATTATTTTGTTAAGGAGTCAACTTACCATGAATTGCACAGGAAAATTTGGCCATTTTGAAGGAAAAATATGAAGTTTCCAAGCACTTCAAACTGAAACCCTAGTCTATGGTGGCACTCTTTCTCAGCAGAGCCTTCTTCCCAAAGTCACAAGTGCAAATGAAATGAATTTAGTGTTTTCATTTTGAGTTTTGTTCTATCCTCAATGCCCTAATTCATCTTATGAAGATTATTACATAACTTTTGAAATATTAAATTTGATGAGGCTAAAGATATTTCTACTAGGTTGAGCTTTTAGAGGCCTTCATCCAGTTTCATATGCCTAAGTCTTTAGGCTTGTTTTGATAAAATATTTCATGGTGTAAAGAATTTAGGTGTTTATGTAGGGTTAAGCTTATGCCTTAGTAAAAAATGGAGAGTGACTTAGTTCCTAGTTTTTTAATTGATTTTGAGGAAAATCAATTAAAATAAGAATGTTGAATAATACTTATTGCCTTGGATAAAATTTCATACTTTAGGAATTTATTTTTCAAATTGATTTTAAAGAAATGAATTAAAACAATGATGGAGATGGCCTTATGTTTTTATGATTTTTTCTAAGAAAAATAAAATTTGTAATGAAGAGATAAGGTATTGTTTTGCAAAGATTTTGAATCTTTAATCGCAAAATAAATCAAAAATAAAACTACATGTTCTATAAAGAAGAAGAAAAAACAATATCCTATAAAAAAAAAAGGTTATGTCTTGCTATTTTTAGCAGTTTGTAAGGAAAAAGAGAGTTGAATATTCCTTGGTCAGATTTGAGCTACATGGAGAGGAGATAAAGTGTTTTTTTGCTTGTAAAGAAAAGAATACATATTTTTAGGTTCTTTTCAGCATGCACATGCAAAGAGTGAGAGTTTTCCATTTCAGTTACTCATTTTGGGCCAATTTTAGATGCTTTTGCTTGAGATTTCTTCTTGAACTTGGATTAGGGTTTTGTGATATATCTTGAAGAAAACTTAGGGTATTTCTTAGTTCAGATTTTTGTTTCTTGCTTTGACACACATTCTAACAGCTCGTAAACATTTTGTACTTAAACTTTTGATACTCCTTTAGTTGAATAAAGTAGGATTCCTATTTCTCAATTTTTGTGTCATTTGTAGTTATAGTTTGATGTTATATTGTGATTTATGTTTACAAAATCCTTGTTATGTCCTAAAATTATAAGTCTTGATGCAAAAAGTTCATAAAATACATGTTTTATGTTGTGTTTAAACATGAATCTTCATGCAAATCAATTGTGTTGATTGTTCATGAGGGATTGTGAAGGGTATGTGCAGGATCATGATGGGCCAAAAAGTGGCGATATCATGGGTATTTGTAGGGTATGTGGCTGATGACTTTTTTTTAACCCAAAATTGATGAAACAAATAGGGTTTTTAAAGGAGATTCTCAGCTTTCCATGTATCAACAAATAGTTAAGTTTTTGTAAATTTAACACAAGGTGCATATCTAATTGATAACACTTTTTGGCATGCCTAGTGGGACCTTGAAAGTTAATTTCAAGTAAAACATCAAGTTTTCTAAAACTGTTGTTTTGGTATGCACAACATAGTTTCATCCTTTGGAAGTAGAAAACATCATACCTGGTGACTTCGTTCTTTGATTTTCAAGCAGATCTAGTGTGAGCAGCATGCACAAGTGCACATACTAAAGGGTCAGGGGTTTTCTTCAGTATTATCAGCCCTTGGAGGAAAAATCATCAAACACCATGGTGACTCTAAGAAGCTTTTCTAGTTTCAGAATGATCACATGCTGGTATGCTCTTAAAAGATTCTGATTTTTGTTTTTTTTATAGCCTTTCAATGAACAAACATGTCAATTTTTCATGATAATATGTCATACAATCCATCATATCATGAAAATATTTCTTACCCATCTTCATATCAGCCATATCTTCATAATCATGTTGTTGGTTTCAATTCTATGGATTTTCAAAACCAGCATACCCAATATAATTACCACCCACCTGCCCCTGCTAAGCCATCATATGCTCAAAATTAGCCCCAAAATATTGAAGACTTGAGTTTCAAAGATATATTGTTGAACTATGAAAGGAAAATGAGTGAAATAGATCAGCAGGAGGGGATTGCAAGCATAAAGAGTGAGATGCTTGAATTCATGAAGCAACTAGAGGAGATAAAGAGATAGCTTGAATGTAACCAGTAGCAGGAAGAGATGGATTATCAGGCCTACCTCTATGAGCAAGAGTTAGAGGTGCAAAGGTGTGAAGTTCAAGTACCCCCTGCAGCCGTATGTTATCCTACTCAAGATGAGGTCTGTGAGTATCAATTTCCAAGCTCTAGAAAAGGTGAGCCCCATAGCATACCTAAAGTTGAAATCCCAAGTTTCAAGCAAGATAGGTTTTTTAACCCACTAAACCCACCTCTTAATATTGAAATCCCAAGTTTCCAAAGCTTTCATCCTACGAAAGTTGAGGGAAATGATTATAGTCAGCCTAGTATAGCTATAGATCAGTCCCTTGAGCAACAATTCTCATTGTAGGAAACCCAAGAATTTCCCCAAGTGTTCTCACTTAATGAGTCTAAGGAGGAGCCTATCAATCAAGATACCCTACTCTGCATAGAGGAGCTTAGGAGGGTAACTCCTTTGTGTTAAACTTTAGAAGTTTACCATTTGCAATAGCAAAAGATTGAGCAAAGAAAGGCTTCTCTTGAGGTGTCTTTCAATTTTTTCATTAATAGATCTCCTTGTTGTGTTGAAGAAGTGGACAATGTTTTAGCACTCATTTCAGAAGATAAATTAGGGTAGTAGGCTGAGGAGGTAAAAGAGCCTATTCAAGAAGATAACTCTACATTTTTGTTTGATGAGCTACCTTCTTTCATGGACCAAGATGAGGAAAAATTGCTTGCACGTGCAGTAACTAAGAGTCAAGGGCAAGATAAAATTTTGGAAAGGCAAGACTAGCTAGGACAATAGGATATTGGTAACTTTTTTGATATTTCTAGCTAGTACAATGATGGAGAATATTTGGAAAATCAGGGACAACTACTTGTAGAGGTGGAGATGAATTTTGGGCATGAGCATGAGGATCACATTGATAGAAGGTTGATCTGTGGACAAATAGTTGAGGGCAACATTGTTGTGGAGGTTTAATACTATGGTGTGTCTGATGGTAGGCATAAAATGGGGCACAATCTAGAGATTGAAAGCATAATTCAGATAGATCAAGGCCTAGTTGAAGAGCTAATGGACAAAAAAGAAGCTAACATAGAGACATTCGAGGTAACTTCCTTCAAAGAAAAATTAAGTGAATTGATTGGTGGAAATTAGTCTTTCCAAGGTTTTTCAGCTTTTGAGTGTCAAGATCCTAGTTGTCCAACTTGTAGAGAGCTTGCTACTCTACTGAGTTCTTGCAAGGGTCACATAAGTGACGAAGACTTTAAGGAAGATATGCAACTAGAGCCTTTGAAAGAGAAGGTCAAATTCTAAGAAATTTTTCATGAAACTGATCATGGCTGGTTGAAGGAGTTTCCATTCTATTGCCCAAAGGAGCTCAAGGCTGATGTTTCAATTGAAGGTTTAACAGAGGAGGATGGTTCATTGACTATGGATCTAGGGAGTTAACACAACAAGCCATCATGCAGGACAATGTTGTTGTTATTAATCACCTAAGTTGTTTTCCCTGTAGCCTGAAGCCTTCAAGGGGATGCCCTATTAGACATCTATCTTGGTTGAGAGCAAATGAAGAAGAGCAGCCCCGTGACAATATTGATCTCGAGCATCAAAGGAGGTGTCATCTCAAACATAACTAGTTCATTTTTTCATTTGACCCACATTGGTTCACAAGTCAAGAAAAGTGGGCAAGTGATGTTGCCACAAATTGTTGAATACTTGATTTTTCCCAGCTTTAGGTGGATTCAAAATCAATCATAGCATTGTAAGTTGATTAGGAGAGGCAGCTACTTTTCAAAACCAGTAAATGGTTTCGTTTGAGTGTGATTTTCACACGTTTTAGTGTAGGGTAGAGTAGTTGTTGAAAATAACTGCTTGATGCACATTTCATTTCAATTTTTTTGCTTTCCCTAAGCAATGTTGTGCATGTTTTGGTTGGCCATCAGGGACTGTTATTTTTCTTTTAGCATTGTTTATTTTATTTTTTGCTATTGTTTGGAGTATTGTTGTTCAAATTTTTAAGTTTCATGAAGGGGAATATTTGACTCCACGCGCAATAGAGTTTTAAAAGGAAACTAATCTAATGCTTAGCTGGCAAGCATTTAGCGGAAATCACCAAAATGTTACCAATTTTCACTATAGCTCAATTGGTAGAGCTGATTAATTTTTTATATCTTAAAGTGGAAGTTCAGTTATTCTGCATGTGCATTAAGTGTTGTTTGCACTTCATTCATCAAGTGTCACTTATGCATTGTTTGAGAGAACTGAGTTTCAGGAGTTGTTGTTCAGTGCTTTAAAAATCAAATGGAGTACAAAAATGGATGTACAAATGATTATGCATAACAATTTCTTTCATTTATTTCATGATGCTATTCACATTACAATATTTCATTTGATTGCAAGAATACAAATGATGGTACAAATTTTCATTTTGATGCATTTCTTTTCAGAATGAAAAGTAGAAAGAGAAATTAAAGAATCCGCACAAGTCATAGAGATAACTGTTAAAATTCATCATAAGGATCATGCTACACTATTGAAGATGCAAGAAAAGAAATCACATAAGCATGAACATAATCATCATTTCCTGTTGTTGTTGGCCGATGTAGGAATGGTGCACCATCCTTTGTCCTCAAACTCCAATTGACCTGTAAGAGAAGAGAAGGGTTGTTAGAGCTCTGATTATGAACATCCCTATATGAACCACCAATAATAATGTAAAATAATGCTAACAATACATTGAAACAATTGAGAAAAATGGAGATGGATAGAAGCAAAGAAGGAAACATCATAATAATATATTGTTTTAATCTAACACTATTTATTTCCATGTGTAGTTATACGAAAATTCATGTAGCTAATCATCTCATGAAGACAAAAGTATGTGGAGTAAAATGGGCTCCCACAAGTGTAGAGCTCAGCATGTTTCCCCTTAAACTTACAAGTGTTTCAAATAAGGAAATACATTTATCATGCTCATCTGAGCCATTCATGAAGGAAATTTTCAGTCATCGAAGCATCAAGGACACTGTTCATTAATAATTGTCAAGTCTAAGAAGTAATGAAATGAAAATTTCCAATGAGCAATGAACTTAATTCACATACATAGTCAAATGAGGTGCATCAATTTCATACTGGAAAGTTTTAGATATTGCCATATTAATGACATTTTTCTGCCATGGGTTTTCTTCATGTTTGATTTATGTTGTTTCATAATATTTTGTTTTGGAGCAGCAAGTGTTCTGTGTCATAATGGCGATATTGAAAAGGCATACATAATTCCTCATAAATGGAGCACTAATAAATAATGGAATCATATGAAGTGTTTGAGCTTAAAATGCACTCTTTTCTGAAGTATTCTAAACATGAAATGAGAGATGAAGAGTAATCTATAGGAGTTTCAGATAAAGGGAAAGAGGACTTATTTATTTTCCCCAATGGAAGAACAATGAAAATTAAATACATAACAAGGTGGTGTTATAGTTTTAAAGCAATTTTGGGTATGATCAAGGAGCTGCATATATAATAAAGTATTATGACAAACAATAGCAAAGTGGAACTAAGTACAGGTATATTATCCATTGCTATTTTTTACAACCATATCATTATGTTCTCTTTTTGTATGCATTCAAATCTTGATGATAATGCAAGAGTAATGAGGCCAAGTGCAAGATGATAGTGGTTTACAACATTTCTATTATTGGTCACAACATTAATTGGCTAGAGGAAAATGAAGAGTTTTTGAGTGTTTTATTTAGCATAATGGTGAACGTGAATTTTCATATTATGGATGTATAACAAGCTAACTTCATTAAAAGAACTTTTTAGAAAATTACATGGTTTCAGCCTAAGGTGAATTTTTCATCTCAAAATGTAGAGATTTCTACTAGTTTCAATGAATAGTTTTGATAGAAAAATAGAATGCATAAAATACCATGGTGGTTCAAATTCAAGTTTTGAATGCATAACAAAATAAAAAAAATTCTTTCAAAATACTGAGTACCCATGTTGGGTTTTCAATATAAAATATAGAGATAAACAATTTCTTTCAAAATAAAGAATACCCACATGGGGTTTTGATTCAATATGCAGATTCTTCATTATTTTTCATCTTACCCATGTGGGGTTTTTGTTAAAAATGCAAAATACATTCAATTCCATCATGGGTCAAGCCCGGTATATGGATATATAAGAGAAATTGTAGAAAAATGTAATGAGAGTCTTCTCTGAGAGCATTTTTTTCATACTTTGGAATTAAACAAAAATTGTAATAAAAAATAAGTTTGAGCATGTATTGGCCACGGCCTAAAGAGAACTCTTGGCTCATGAACATTCATCATTTCATAGAAAAGTAGAGAATCCATTTTAAGTTTGCTATCTGAATCTTAAAAAAATAGAAAAACAAGAGTATGTGAAGTGCATTTTTTCTTGATAGAAATCCATAATCAAAGTATACATCGCACAACCTGCAATGGGTTTGTATTTGTTTTGAAAATGGAAATATTTCTTTTACAAGGATAAGCTTTTAAAAGCTTTTGTTTGACAAGAAAAAAAATGAAGAAAGGAGAACTTACCATGTTACACCTGTAGAAGAGCATACACATGGTAGCCAAGCTCTCATAAAGCTTCTAGCAAAGCTCGAGCTCACACTCAATGGCGGCCAGGAAGAGTGGAAGCACATGAAATAAAGAAAAATCATAGATAAAACAAGCTCAAGCCGCGGCCTTATGGCCATTTTTTTTCTTTCAAATGGAAGTGAAAATACATTATGCTATTAAGGATTCAACTTACCATGAATTGCAAAGGAAAATTCGACCATTTTGAAGGCAAATTTTGAAGTTTCCAAGCACTTCAAACTGAAACCCTAGTCTACGGCAGCACTCTTTCTCAGCAGATCCTTCTTCCCAAAGTCACAAGTGCAAATGAAATGAATTTAGGGTTTACATTTTGATTTTTGTTCTATCCTCAATGCCCTAATTCGATTTATGAAGATTATTACATAACTTTTGAAATATTAAATTTGATGTGGCTGAAGATATTTCCACTAGGTCAGGCTTTTAGAGGTCTTCATTTAGTTTCATATGCCTAAGTCTTTAGGCTTGTTTTGATAAAATATTTCATGGTGTAAAGACTTTAGGTATTTATGTAAGGTTAAGCTTATGCCTTACTAAAAAATGCAGAGTGATTTAGTACTTGGTTTTTTAATTGATTTTGAGGAAAATCAATTAAAATAAGAATGTTGAACAATACTTATTGCCTTGGATAAAATTTCATACTTTAGGCATTTATTTTTCAAATTGATTTTAAAGAAATCAATTAAAACAATGGTAGAGATGGCCTTATGTTTTTATTCTTAGAATGAAATTTGTAATGAAGAGATAAGGTATTGTTTTGCAAAGATTTTGAATCTTTAATTGTAAAATAAATCAAGAATAAAACTGCATGTTCTGTAAAGTAGAAGAAAAAGTAATATCCTATAAAAAAAAATTCTTTCTTGCTATTTTTAGTAGTTTGTAAGGAAAAAGAGAGTTGAATTTTCCTTGGTCAGATTTGAGTTGCATAGAGAGGAGGTAAGGTGTTTTCTTTTCTTTTAAAGAAAATCTGACCTATTTTGAGGTGCTTTTCAGCATGCACATGCAAAGAGTGAGACTTTTCCATTTCAATTACTTATTTTGAGGAAAGTTTAGATTCTTTTCCTTGAGCTTTCTTCTTGAGCTCGGATTAGGGTTTTGTGATATATCTTGAAGAAAATCTTAGGGTTTTTCTTAGCTTAGATTTTTGTTTCTTGCTCTGACACACATTTTGAGAGCTCATAAACATTTTGTACTCAAACTTTTGATACTCCTTCAGTTGAATAAAGCAACATTCTTATTTCTCAACTTTTGTGTCATTTGCAGTTATAGTTTGATGTTATATTGTGATTTATTTTTACAGAATCCTCGTTATCTCCTAAAATTGCAATTCTTGATGCATAAAGTTCATAAAATATAGGTTGCATGTTGTGTTTAAGCCTGAATCTTCATGTAAATCAATTATGTGATGAGTGTTCATGAGGGATTGTGAAGTACTATTGTTTTCTAAGAGTTGTTTGTGGGTAAAAAACCAAAGTCATGACTAAGCTCTAAAAATTACTTTAAGTCATAGTTTTCATTTTAGTTATCTTTCTAACTCTTTCCCTCAGAAAATCGTTTAGAATAGGATTATTATTCGAAGAACTAGCTCACTCTAGAGATTCCTTCTTCATTCAAATCACCCACATCTGAAGAAGGTTTCCATGTGTCAATAAATAGTTAAGTTTCTACAAATTTAACATAGGGTGCATATCTGATAACAACTATCATGATACAAAATGGTATGGATGACTACCAAAAGGATGAACTAATAAAGAATTCACCTTCCTTGTGTTGGAGTTCAGTTCTGGTGAAGCACAATAGATAGATAACACACCTACACACTCTCTTCTCTAGCTTTATGTATCTATTCTATCTAGGGTTTTTTTGGTCAGGTTATTTTTTCCTACAACCCATATATTGATGTTCACTAATTAGGATGGCCTAATTAGAGAAACCTTATTTAAAATCAAAAACTAATTGTCAATTTTTTTCCCAAAATACATTCATCTTCTCATATATGTAGTGTATAAGAGTGAATTTGCATCCCCTATGAAAATCCCCTTTCTTCCTTTACCCACCTTAGAAAACCAAGTTCGAAGGATTAATTCCACTTAAGCTTGTTATTGGCAGTCCACTTGGTGCATGTTTTGAGCATTAGTGGAGACGTTTCTATCGGGGATGCCCGCACAATGTGCAAATGTTTGTGTGGTGCACTTACATCCCTAGTAGATTCCTATGGTTGAACCTGCAGAGGCACTACCTTTCCCATTGGTAGTGAAGTTTTAATGCCCCCTTCAACCAACCAACTTGAATATGATTGTTTTCTTCCATTTCTTCTTCATATTCATCCCTTCAACATTCAATCCAACTCTTCATCACATCCAGGTTTCATTCTTGCACTTTCACATCCACTTACAAGATCACTTCCACTCATTTGAATCATCCAAGCATTCCATTGCAACAAAGCCTCACTCTGTCACTTTGGTAGAGCACGTTTCAAACCACACCATTGCAGCAAAGGCTTGAGTTCCTCTACTTTCTCCCCCAAGAAGCCTTGAGTGCTCTTGGTGGAGGTGGTAAGCTTCGCTCTCCTCTCCTCTATCACTTGGTTGAGTAGAATAATACTACTTTGTAGTGTTTATTTTCCCTTTGTTACACTATTTCTTTATCTTGTTTCCTTGGTTGTCCATGGAGGTGGAAACACCTAAATGGGGGTCTAACTGAGGTAGGCCCCTATATAGCCACCCAAAATTTTCCCTCTTTTTGTAAGTTTGTGTGCTTCTTGGAAGATCAACTGGAAAATGAATTCCTCGGTGACATCCTCCTTGCTTTCTTTACTCTTGCTTATTTTCCTTACAATATTAGAGAGTATTTCATTTATTTACTTGTGTCATTCTGACCCTTTAGTTAATTACTTGGGTCGTTAGTCATTTTGGTAGGTTTGACCTTGTCTTTGTTGTTGTTTGGATGTATGGACCCCAACACACTTTAGAGACACCAACGTGTCATGCTATCGTCCAATGACCACGCTTACGTCCTTGGGCAGAGAGCTCCTTGAAGCATAGAGTTAAACCTAAAAACTGGCTTTCCAAAACCCACTTTGAAACTTGGGATTGCAAATTGATTGCAAGACTCTATAGCCCCCATCATTCTCATCCTCGTACCTTAAACATCACGCTCTAAGGTAAGTTAGGGTAGCCTCTCACGTCTTGACCCTTTGTGACCTGGGGTATTGCATGCGATGGTCCCCCTCTCTTACATTTTTGGTGAACTTGACATGAATCATTTTTGTTCCATTCTTGCGATACTAATAGTTCCTTTCCTCATACTCTAGGAGTGTTGTAGGTGTGATTTTTCTAAGGCTGTCACCTTGCAACCCAACCTGCAACCCCTAGTTGATGCAGTTGGAAGATTCCAAAGTTATTGCATGATGAAACTGTTGTCACCTAGAAATGCACCCTATGCAAAGTTTACAAAAACTGAGCTTTCTAGAGCAACATGGGATCATTTCAAGGCTATGGGTCACCTATAGTTGAAATGAACCTCCAAAGAAGGCCGACTTCCTTTGGGTATATCCTAAACTAACAATCTTGTAAAGGTAAAGGGAGAAGGATGTGTACAAAAGATGAAACTAAACTGAACTATTCCTATGGTGATACACCAAGTTTGATGAGAAATCATGAAATGAAAACAAGATGCAAACACACAGAGAAAACCTAACTGTAATTGCTTTACTTACTCACATAACCCCTTCAGTCTTATGCATCATTCTTGACAGGTTTGATCTACATACATATCTTAAGAAGGAAGAAACGAACCTCAGAAATTTATGGTATGAATACATATTAAAAGAAACACTATTAAAGAAAGCTTGCATAAGCTAACATACATAAATGAGAGTAGTATGAGAATTAACACTTGATTTACTGGTGAACTCTATTTTTTTCATTTCAGACTTCAATTGGGTTACAAAGTATACATCAGTTGA
>VDFB02133098.1:0-15903 GCA_007258455.2 Sequoia sempervirens | reverse complement strand
TCACCCATATTATTTAATTATTTTCAAGTATATTTATGTATATATATGTTGAGATTGTTTTCTTTGCATACATTCGGCCAAGAATAAATATGTTTATCAACTGACGATATTGCAATAATTTTTGCATGTTTGACATATTGCAGGTGAAACACCACAAGGCTATGTGGTGCAAATGGTCATAAATTTTGGAATCAAAAATTTGGATGACATGAAGAAAACTTGTGATTCGGGATAACTACGATTTCAAGTGACTAATGTTTCATCTAGAAGCAACACATACATCCAAAAGTCTCAAAAAATTGATACTATGGGATTTTGATGATATACTCTTGAGTGTGACTTTAAGTCCTTCAAATTAATTTTGTTCGCTGGTCCAATGGTATAGGCTATGATTGAATGAAAATGATCACAAGAGAACTCAAGTATTGAACATGATAATGGATTTACCATGGTTAATACAAGGTTGATCAAGCAAGCCGGAAATGAGCCCTATGTTCTTCCAAGCCAATGTGAGTAGGTATTTTACTCAGAGGTTCCAAGTAAACCGGGTTGGTCATTTGTTGTTAGACATGATCCAAGAGGAAGTTCGGTAAAGTATAATGTGGTGGAAGAAGAAGATAATCGGGGAAGAACCAGTGATGATGTATAGATGATGACTGTGGATCAATAGTTAGTTGATGATGCCCTCGATGAAGATGTCAAGAAGAGGAACTAGATCATGATGATGTAGGAGTTAATGTTCATGAAGATGATATTTGTGTGATGATGACATTCTCAAAATTGGATATCAATGATGATGATGATGATATGACCACCTACAATGTCGAATCTAGATTGGATGATACTGCATAAAAGAGTTGGATGAAGAAGAAGATCAATGACATTGAAATGTATGATATGTGATTATATTATTCATTTGATATTGATTTCTTGATAGAATTATATTTGACTTATATGGTTACATAACTAATTCATGATGTTTTTTAATTTTATGCCATTACATAATTAATTCATGTTTTTAATGTTGTTAATTCATGATGTTACAACTATTGTAGCTCTCCTAGAAATTTTCATATGATCAAATCCTAATTACTCTATGACTATTTATGATTAGATATTATTTGATCATATCTTTGGTTATTTCATTCCCAAAAAATTAGCAGTTCCTCATGTTGACCCTACATAGTGACATGTGAATGGGGCCAATGTTGATTTTTTTTCAATTTGTGCTTGTATGGAGTGAAACTTGACATGGTTAGCCTAGGAACATGTGTTGATGATATGGGAGGTTTTTGAGACTCAAACATGAGGTCATGCTATATAAAGGCATCTTGTCCTTCCTAATAATACAAGTTGCCTTATTCTTCGTCTCTTTCATATATTGTTCTTAGCATTTCTTTGGTTAATGGTTTCAAAATACGAGGCTCTCTGAGCCTCACCTTGGATCTATTACACATCATTTTGTGCATTTTCATTAGCAATGAATATTTAGATGATATTTAAAAAGATCATTGAATATAAAGATGATAATAGGAAGCTAAGAAAATGAGTATATTTTGTTTATGGAACCTAAACCACAAGGTTTGTCACTCTAATGCTAAAACCAAGTCAAATTAACCCCTAACACCTATTGGAAAAGTCAAAACATGCCTTTCTTTCAAATTCACAAGAATGTATAAACCTTTTGAAACCACACATGCATGTTATGAAAGTGTATGGTAATCCTACTTATAGCAGAAGTTCACATGATAAGCTAACCAATGGCACTATATTGGAGGATAAACCCACCTATGGAATTAATTTTAGATGTAAGGGATGCCTCGTAGTGGAATTTTGAGTCTTGGATTAATCCATAGTGCTAAAATTAGTTCTAGTGTTCTTCCCTTTGTGTTATTTTTATCTCTACAATTTCCCATACTTAACCATTTCATCATCCCTTTTCCCAAGCTATTTGTATCATAATATAAACTTGGTCCAATCTCACATTAGCCCCTTAGGTAATTATCCATTTCCTCCAAGTTGAATGAAACCTTTTGTACCAAGGCATCTATGTTTTCCTACCCTAATGGATCAAGACTTGACATCACCTTAACAATCTTCTTTATGTAATAGCATATCTCAGAAGTGCCTTTGGCATGCTTTAGACGTGTCAATATTAACTAGATTGAATATATTAATTTTAAAGTCTCTTAACACATTCCATGACAATAAAATGACTCATTTGGATTAAGGAGTACTTTCCTAAACCATTCCTTCATATTCAACAATCCCTTCTCACACTCACATCATAATTCATATCCATGTTAATTGTAATGAGTGTTTTAAACCAACAATCAATGAATCATAGGATAGAAGAAAACTTGTTATGCACAAGGATAAGAATCAAAGAGACTGAAAGAATCGATTCACTAGATATGCTCCCCATTACTGTAATAGACCAATGTAAAAAAATAAGTCATAACAAGAATAGGACCACAAAAAACTAGGAAAATAAACCTTGTAGGCTACATTAATAAGACATTGATTGCAAGCATTTCTTCCATGATGTTTAAATGACAAAATATCAGATAGCTCAATCTTTAGTCAAGCAGTATTTCAATCATTGATTCTTAGACATCCATCATGATTAAACATCACATATCATAAGCCTTTTTAACAATCACTAGGACTGTAGATAATATTCAATCATGTCATAGGAAATAAATCATCAAAAATTATAAAGAAAGAGAAAACCAACTATATAAGCTCAGCAAGCCACCATACAAAAATTATATTTTGTAGAAAATAAAATAAACTATATGTTGACATGGCATATATATTTTTTATATAAACTATATGTTGACATAGCATATATATAAACTATATATTTTTAATTTTGGCCCCACGCATGCAGAAGCATGACATAACATATTGTACCGAGACCCTAACTAGAGAATTGCACTAAGAAGCACTACATCTAGCCCCTGAGTGGAGAGTTGCAATACTTCACTGGATGAGTGTTGCAAGTCCATTGAGTCAAGGAGGAAGACTAGGAACCATTTGGTAGGAGGAAAGCCAGAGTGAGAGTTGAGGGCACTCAAAAAGGGAAAATTGACCAAGGGACAATGACTGTAAGTGATTTTCCCCCACATTTAGAAATCTTGTTGCAAGTACAGTGATTTAGACTCTATTTGTTCCCATCAAGGTGTTGCATGCTATATTTTGGTCAATTCGAGCCAATGTCCCATTGACAAACCCAAGTACTACCTAGTACTGGTGTCTAGTTAGTTTGAACATCCAAGCTTTGAGATGTTCAAGCAGTTGGGTGGCCATTGTTGGCTTGTGAACTGCAGTTTTTATACTCTAATTGAAGTGCCCATTTGAGCACAGGCTGGTTGGAAAAGTGTTGCAAGTACTGCCAATTGTATTTGCTTTAGAGTCTCTAAAACCTTTTCAACAAATCGATTTTACTCATTTTTTCACCATAGTATTCTTAGGCCACATTTCTTGGAGCATTTTGTCAAACAATTCATGTAATTGTCTTTGTATCCACATATTGCATGCATTTTTCTGGGGCAGTCATAGAGGTTGCTTAACCTCACAAAAAAATGCTGCATTCTTTTGTCAAGGGAATCAGGGAAGGTCAGGAGTTCGAGTCCAAATTCACCACGAAATCTTCAGCAAGTATACAAGATCAAAATGTTCCTCAAGTAGTAGTTAAGACTACTTGCTTAGAATCCATAGAAGTAAAATCTGGGAATTGAGATACTAGTAAGTACCGTATTATTATTATGATTTTTTTTTTATCACTTCAACCTAATATTGTAAACCTTATACATTTTTTTTTACTTCTGTTTTGATAGTTGGAAACCCAAAAATCTTATTTTTAATAATTTGAATTATTATGCAAATGGGGAAGATTCAATATGCTATTGTATTGGATAATTTATTCCAAAGGATGGCTTTTTTTATTGCTCTATTTGAGCTTGTAATTGTCCAAACCCTATAAAATTTACCTTGAACTTCATTTTAGATAGTAAATGTATGTTTCTTATTGTCCACATTTCAATGGAGGCAACACATAATTTAGTAACCATATGTATTTCAATCCTATCCTTTTTTGTTGCAATAACCATGGCCATAGGTGCAGGATTTTTTCTGTCCTTCCATATTCATTTTGAGTTTTTTAGGTTATTTTATATGGTCTCAACCACCTCCAACCCCACAGTTCTTGTTAGTGTTGACAGTGTGACAACTCTACATAATTCAAATATTGTTGTCTCAGACAGATTTAGGCCTAATTAGGCCTGATTTGCATAAGGGTTTGTTGCTTTACTAACTCCTGACCAAAGTACACTTGTCCAGTGCTTGGGACATGTTTAGTTTGACTAGTATATGCTCTTCAAAGCATCAAAGTATGTTTACAAATTATTTTCACAAAACCCTAAGGGCTTAACCTTCATAATTACTTTGTTCACAAACTATACACATAGTTTTTTAGTCAAGAAACTTCATTCCCTCGCATCTTATCTTTATGATTTTTCCCTAAATCCATTGAAACATGAAAGACCATTCATAGTAGGATAATCTCACAAGAAACCAGAAGATTCCACCAATTAATAAAGGAGAAACATAATTATTTTTGTCTCTGCTTACCCTAACTGAGGGTTTTAGCAGTCTAAAGTAAATCCATAATAACTCACACAAATCTTAACTAAAATGCATGAACTTTGATGTAACAGGAAGGTGGTTGAGATTATTACCATATCCAACCATTCTACCATGAAATAAATTCATCCAACATCCTTATGAGTGCAGGTACCACCAAATAGGTATTTTTTAAATCTGTCTTCCTCGAGCGAGGGAAATTCAGGAAGAGAAGAGGAAAGTGAGACATGTAGTAGGTCTAAAAGAGGAAGATCAACTAGGAGGTCAAAATATTAGAAGGAAATTTCAGAATGCATAGAATTTTTTCTTGCTGAAGGGGGGTCATGTTCTTATAATGATGAGAGCATAGGCAACATCGACGTTCCCTTGAGGTACAAACATCTATGGAAACAATGGGTACCCAAGGAACTTCCTCCAATAAACACTAATTTTTGTGTCAACCAAAGGATATATCGCATAGCACCATCGTTATTACATGGTTTGGGCCTATTTTGCATGGATAGCATAAAGGTCTATTACAAAAAAGTTACTGAATTGATGGAGTATGTCAAACCCTATTACAATTACAAAGATTGATGCCCCACCATACTTATTACCTGGAATGCCCAAAATCAAGAGATTTAAAAGATGAGCTCATTAACTATTTAGTTGTGTTGTTCGGTGATAAAATATTCAACCAAACCAAGGTCCTTAAGAAAGCTGGTACCTATCTAAAGTATGCGAGGGACCAATATAGGTCACATTTAGAGAAGAACAAAAAGTACAAGCATCCCCCCATGATTCTGGATAGGGAGTGGAAGGACCTGGTGTTCGATGGAAAGGAGAAGGCTGAAAAGAAAAAAGGAAAGACACCACCGGGCCAAGGAAGGTATGTGATACTATCAACAATGTAATTATATATTGATTACTCTTTCTTTTTACATAATCTAACGTACTTCAAACTTTTCATAGGCTACCCAACACATCAAAGGAAACAAAGGAAAGACTAGAAAAACACCTGCTGCACAAACTCGCTTTGGTGGTTATAAGAAATTAGCCACATGAATTAAAGTATTAATAAATGAAATATTGCAAACAATTTTGGTTTTATCACACCATAAAAGCAAAATTCATGATCTTATGCAAAATGCAGGGCTCTGAATTCAATAGAGTGCCCACAGAAGAGGACCTGAAGATTTCCTTCTAGCAAGGCTATGGATTTGTGGATGAACGCCTAAGACTCTTGACTGGGCAAACACAAGCTTCCACTGCATCCGACATGTAAATAAAATCAATGAAGTTTATTTAAAATTGAATACTTGTGCAATCTATTCAATATTAATTTCCACCATAAATTAATTGTGTGCCTATTTTATAAACAAGAAAAGCAACGATAATACCGCGCATACATGACATTGAATGCGTACCGTGAGGGTGGAGCACAACTGGTAGATGAAGGTCATGGTGTGCATCCCTAAGATTAGATGTATTCATGTGCTATACAAAACGCGGTATGGATTAATACAATTAAACATCTTTAATTGCAATTGGTGTATTAATTAATGTAACCTTTCATGTTTCAACTTTAGAGCATGTAGAGTGTGATCAACATGTTTAGCATGATCAGGCTAGAGAAGATCAGAACATGATGTGGCCCCCATTAGGTAAAGAGGACCAATTCTAATGTTCTTTAAACATATTTAATTGCAATTGGTGTACACTCATAACCTTCGTGTTTCAACTCCGGTGAGATTTAGAGGGTGTTTAGCATGTTGAGCATGAGGCTATAAGACAAGATTAGGAACATGATTTGGTCCCATCAGGTAAAGAGAACCACTCTAATGTTCTTTTAATTAATGAAATACTTGTAACAATAATAATAAAACATATCAATTTAACATTTCTTTGTTATTACAGCAGACCCCCCCTTGCAGTGGTGTCCACATCATGAGTACACGACTAGGCGTACATTAAGATCACAAGCATAGGGCATAACAATTGAAGGGGGACAAATGATTTAGAAAAACAATACTCCACTTCTCTTTAGCTGCAAAAAGAAACAAAAAGAAAAGTGATTGTAATCATATATTATGACAACCATATTTTTGCTAATATGTTAATGAATGTTAAAATCGATATTTTTGATAACCATATTTTTATAATATGTAAAACTCGAAGAATGAATGTTATATGTTAATGAATGAATGTGAATATGTTAATGAATGAATTTTATATGTTAATGAATGAATGTTATATGTTATTAATGGATGAATGAATGATTAATGTTATATGATTGAGTATGGGGAATTGAGAGTGATGTGAGGGGGGGAGGGCCCAAATGAATTTCCACCATCACGTGGTTGGCCCTATTAAGTAGAGAATAGTAAACTATTCTTGAAACAAAGAGAAGCTCAATAAGGTAATGCACTTTTCAATATTTCATTATGCTGCACTTTTAAGCTTATGCAATTTTCATTAGTTCTCTTTACTTCAATATGTTGCACTTATAACCGTGTTAGGGAGGGAAGATGTTTGAATGAATTATTTAAAAAAAAAAACTACAGGGTTTCATCTCAATTTTGACGAACATAGCCCGACGAACCACAAAAAATTGCGACGAGGTTGTTGTACACGCGACGTAGTTTTTGTCATAATGGCAACAATAGTTTGCTCCACCTCATTGGAAAATGGATGAATGTTTGGTGTTTTTTCGATGATTTCAAATGGGCGTTATGCAACGTTTTATATTTTTTGCGTCGATAGATGGACGAGTTACGTTGATTTTGCGACGACACCGCCAACATTTTCCTGGCAATAACCGACTATGCTATGTCATGGTTTTCGATGTATAAAAATTGGTCGTTAAAGCCAATGAAAATCCAGTGACAAAATTTAAATCAATGTTGTGTCGGTAAGTCGACAATATTTTGTCGATATGTCACCAAACATTCATCGAATTTGTAGTTAAATATAGTAGTGGTGCTTGAGTGATTCTTCTCCTCCTCAGTACGCGACTAAAGACCAAGATTTTAAAGGAGATTCCTAGACCATCTATATCTATTGCTTTGAATCTCGGTTGAGTTGTGTATGTACTTTGTACACATTCTTTTGAATATTGTAATATATGAAATATTATTTTGGAAATGGAATCAATGTTGATTATTGTTATGACATCGATGTCCATTTGTTCTCTATTAAGAAAAGAAAAAATTTATGGAAATGGTTAAGTTTCATAGTTTATTTACTTGAAAGTGAAAACTTAGGGAATTTTACTTGAGTGAACGATTGGAATGTTACAAACATGCTCTAGAATGGTTCTATTTGCTACCTCATGGGGTCATATATAAATTTAAATTGATTATAAAATTTAATTTGTAAATAATTTCTAATTTCAAATGTCACTAGAAATAAGAATTTTTGACCTCATTCATTACAAACAAGGCCCTAGGAAAAATTATGTGATTGTGTATTATGTTTTCAATCTATATCAAGGCTAAAATTCACTATTACCTCCTAGATGTAAACATTCAAAGAATATTTAAATGGATAATCTCATCCTTACATTGTTGAAAATATTAGGTTCCAAAAGTGAAACTCATTAGTATATCTATGTCCTAATTTTAAGGTTTTGAAAACTAAAATGAATAAAATCAAACTCCCTACTAGCACATCACTAGTCACAATGTCTACCAAAAAGTTCATAAAAATTTACAACCATTCACAACAACAATAACAACTGCAATACTAGTAACCACAACACAATAGATATAGTCAAAATGGTCACCATAATTTCCAAATCTAGAAAATCCTAACAAATACTATTGTAGACCCTTATACATCAATGTAAATTATTGTAAAGGAATCCTTATTGTTCCAAAATTTTCATTTAACATACTGATGGAAGAATATATTTATTATACTATCACTCATCATGACACCCATTTATTATAGTGGCCCTAAAATGTTATAATAGTATGTGCACTATCATCTTCCCAATAAAAATTAGCTCCAAACCATATCCAATTTCTAGGAAATTTGGTGCCCATCTTTGATTGATTCTACCTACTCCTTGGACATTCATGGTTAGATGAATTTCAATTTATACCTTCTATTTTGTACCAACCTGTAAAATTTGAACATAATTTCCATCATCACAATTCTACAATCAATGTTTATGTTATTATGTACAAACTTGCATTTCACAATGGATCATTTCATTTCAAAACCGAAGTCATCTCCTTTAGAATACACAAGTCTAATGGTTCAAAAATACCAATTACATAAAGAAAAATGCCAATTCAATAAAGACAAGCCATGGTCTTACATTAAGGTTCCCTCCATTACCACTCACATCACCATCATTAAGATATCACACTACCTATTGGTTATCCAACCTGTTAGTTATTTGGAAGGGGTTGTAAATCCCTATGATCAAAATAACTAAGATACTATGCCAATAAACAAGAGATATATGAATCTCTCCTACACTTTAGGCTCTACAAAACCTAAGAGAGTGTATTTGATAACAACATTAGATATATATAGAATAATAGGTTTATCACAATGAAAAAGAAGATAAATGGTTCATGCAAATACAACAAGGGTTTGAAAATATTTTTGTAATATTAATTTCCTTGTACATTTACTAGATGGGCATGAACATATCAAAAACATAGAATTAGAGGAGAGAAAAAAACTACATGAAATACAAACATAAATTGGGCATGTATGCATAAGATGTTGGAATTAAGGTGTCTCAACCTTAGTGAGTCCCATGATTATTTAATTAATTATTTACCCCTAGGTTGTGTATTTAATTTATTAAATGCAATAATAATTGTTTCCAAATTGCTAAGTCACTTTGTGGGACCTAGTGGGGAGTTGGCATCCTACATGCAAGGTGTGAAAAGGAAAAAATTATGACACATGTCACATGGGCACTCCATTGGGAAAAGGATATTGTTTAGACAACAAAAATGGGTTCCATGTTGACATTTGGCAGTTTGTTTTGGAAACATGTATTGGTGTGGTCCACTTGTGTGAGTGTTTATCTCTTCAGAAAAGCAGAGGTAAGGAAATGTGACACTTGTCACTTGGGTGCCCATTTGAGCTTTGGGAATTGTAAAATCCTCTAGGATGAGTGCTCTTATGCCATGTGGCATGTATTTGACTTGTTGACTAAAGTTTTGAAAGGAAACCTGCTTAACAGAGACTGAGTTGTCACTTGGAGTGACTAGGAGTTGTGAGTGAGTTATATTTTGGTAGTAAAGCTAATTTTCTCTATGGGATGCCTAGCGTGTGAGATTTATTTTTTTTGGAGTTGCAAGCCTTGCATGTGCTTGCATGTTGTTGCATGTCTGCATGTTTGACAAGTTGTCAATCGGGTCATTTGGGACTCTAAATGTTGTTGATTTCAGTTTGCATGCATGCAAATATTGGGAGATCAACATATGGAAATGATCTACACACATGTATGAGAAGTATATATTGATTCCTTAGTGCATTTGTTTGTAGAGCTTGATTGTAATTTTCTGAGACGTTATGCTGTCAGATTCACTCTAAAATTTGTATCACAGTGAATCAACACCTGCAAGAGCATAGACTCTGAATATTGTAAGTCATTTCCTTATTATAACAATACAATTGATTTGTGCTTTGTTGTGTGGGTTTTTTCTTGAAAGGGTTTTCCCACGTAAAATTTGTGTTGTGGTTTATTGCTTAAATCTGAAATAATTAATTGAATGTGCAATCTTAAAGGTTAACTGTAAAAAGTTTAAAATTTTGAAATAAAGTTTTGCAACCCTCTCCTAATTGATTTGCATTAGGGAAGTGTTTCTGCACTCGACTTTCCTTTCATAAGAATCATGTAATGTGTCATGAATACATTATGTGACAATTAGATAAAATATCTTGAATAATAGGCATGGTAAGCACATGTGATGGAAATAAGCATGAATGAATATAAATTTTTCCTCAATATATGTATATGAAGATGGTGATGTTACCCTTAATAGCTAGAAATAGCCATGTAAGTACATAGAACACTAGGATAGGAATATGCCCATTTGTAACATCCAAGAGCATAGATACACAATGGTTGAGTTATGACAATAGGTACCTAGTGGTAACATTGACTAGGATAGTGTGAGGAAGGTTATGGTGTCACTAGTGTGACTCTTAGCACATGATAAGCTTGTGAGCATACGATAAGATAGAGAAGGATAATGCATAATGCCCACCAATATGATGATATGGTCGTTAGAACATGATTAGGCATGCAAGCACAATGATAGAAGATGTTGTCATGAGAGTGCAAACCAAAGTGATTGCCCCTACATTGGAAAGAGAATGTAATGAGAAACATAGTGTAATGGGAAAATACAAGATCATAAGTAGTGTATAATAAATTATTTTAAATAATTTTGACTTGTGGCCCATAATGGACTAGAGAGAATTTTATTCTAACCGAAATAGACTAGGATTTTGAATATTTGATTCCTCGCAATATGGCCTAAGAACAATACTCTTATATGTCAAATAATTTGGTTTAATAGTATGATATTTTAAATAATTAGGCCTTATTACAAATAGTTTTTAAAAACTTGACTAGTAATGAGTCTAGATTATTCAAAATAGGTCATCTGAGTTAGAAGGTAAGATGGCCCTCAATAGCTAGATAATGTCATGATAAATAGAACTAGGTAATCATATGAAGATAAGTGTCTAAATTCATACGAGTAAGATGTAATCATGAAAATGTGTATAAGGTCGATTACCCCCAATATGGACAATATGATGAGACAACTCTAGAAGCATGGTAAGAAAGTGTAAGCTCATGCGATAATAAGATATCAAAATAAGATAAGCATAAGATAAAGACACAATAAGTCTCATAAGCGTCAAGAAAATCATTATAAGCATGTGATTAAAGTAAGAATCATTAGCATGTGACAAGGTTCATGAGCATATGATGTAAACATGACCAATCTCATAGCATGATGTGATTAGCAATATAAGGATTATAATTGTGAGGTGTGGGTATGATAAAATGTCCTAACTACAAGATGTATTTTTTGGATTCATTAGGATCATAATCATCATGTATTGGCTCCTTAGTAAGGCTCATATTAGTGTGTAATACAAAGGAAATGAAGCATCAATAGTGCCCACATGAGAGGAAAATGAAATATTATCAATATACATGACATCATCATGAGAGTATCATAATGTAAAAAATTATCCAAAGAACATGGCTATATGGATATAGAACTATCATGACGTAGAGAAGGAATATCATGATTAAGTGCAACAGTGACATGTGAAATAGATGTAACCTCATCACATATGTTGGTGTGTGGTGACTGATCATACTATACTGTACACTTTTCATGTATCCTCATCGAGTTCTGGGGTTGGGTCGGGCCCTAGGTGGGGGTTCAAGGGCGACAGCCACCGAGAAAAAAAATTCTCCTATTTTTTTGCTTCGTCGCTGACAAAAAATAAAAAAACTAACTTTGTAAAACCCTAATTCTGGAAGCTTCTAAAAAGTTTGTAATAAGTGATTGGGATGGGAGTTGCAGTAGGGCATTATTCGTGAGATTGTAATATGTTTTGCACTGGATAATAAAATCATTGGATGGCTGTGGTTTTGTGGATGTAGCCCATATTGGGTGAACCATGTTAAATTCTCTGAGTTGTCTTGTTGCTGCTATAATTTTTCTGTGTATTTTATTTCTCTGTTTTATTGATCAAATCTGCATTTAACTATTAGATATTTGCCTTCTAACCCTAACAAGTGGTACTAGAGCAAGGTTGTGTTCAGTTATCCTCTGCAAGAAGGTCTCACAGTTAAGTGGGAGTCTCAGGATTGAGTGGGAGTAATGGCAGATGAGGGTAAGTTCAAGGTTGAGAATTTCAATTGGCAGAACTATTAGTTATGAAAGATGCAGATGGAGGACTACCTCTATGAGAAAGATTTATGGCGACCATTGGAAGGGAAAACTAGGAAACCTCAACAATGTCTGATGAGGACTAGGATATTTTGGATAGAAAGGCACTTGGCAGTATTTGTTTATGCCTAGCACAATTGGTGGCATTCAATATTACAACAGCAAAGATAACTCAAGAGTTGATGCAAACCCTGGCGAAGTTATATGAAAATCCTTCCGTTTCGAATAAGGAATTTCTTATGAAGCGTTTATTTAATATGAAAATAGTAGAAGGTGGATTAGTTGTTGATCATTTAAAAGAGTTTAATACGGTTACCAGTCAATTAACTTATATAAACGTAAACTTTGATGAAGTTAGGGATCTTTTGATTATGTGTTTTTTGCCTGAAACTTGGAATAGCTTGGTAATGGATGTTAGCAATTTTGTTTCTGGTTTGAATACATTGAAATTTGGTGATGTTATTATTTTGAGCGAGGAAATTTGTAGGAAAAGGTCAAGTGGAACATCCACATCAGGACGTATTTGAATGCAAAAAGTAGGGGAAAAACAAAGGAGAGAGGAAACAATTCTAGAAATTGTGGGAAGTCACGAGGAAAATCAAAGGACAAAAGGTCCCAATCCAAAGAAAAGAAGGATTGTTGGTACTGCGGTAAGCTGGGTCATTTAAAGAAAGATTGTTGGTCTTAGAAAAATAAAGTAGACAAAAAGGAAGGAAGGCAATAAAGAGAAAATGTGGTAAGTAATAAATCTGATGAGGATGCTTTGATTCTTTCCCTTGATAATGCTGATGATTCTTGGGTGTTAGATTCAGGGGCTTCATTTCATGCTACCCCCCATAGAAGTTATTTTCTTGATTATGTCCAAGGGGATTTTGGGCTGGTTTATTTAGGAGATAACGAACCCTATTAGATTGTTGGAAAGGGAAGAATCAAAATTAAGTTGCAGAATGGGAATCATTGGCTACTATGTGAGGTAAGGCCATGTTCCAAAGTTAAGCAAAAATTTAATTTCAGCAGGGCAACTAGATGATGAAGGTTGTGTTGTTACATTTAGTGATAAAAATTGGAAGGTTACAAAAGTTGCCTTAGTGGTAGCAAAAGGTGTGAAAGTAGACACTTTATATATTTTTATAGGTCATACTATTCCTTCTACTTTAGCTATTGCAGATAAAAATCAATGTTCAAGAACAGTTGCTGCAGTTCAGCAGGAAGAAAATCAGATAGTTGTTGTGGATTCTGAAATGTGCTTGTGGCATAACTCGGAACTTGGGCATATGAGTGCAAAAAGTATGAAAGTACTTCATTCAAATAATGTTTTACCAGGTCTAAAATGTGTTAATATGGATTTCTGTGAAAGTTGTGTGTATGGCAAACAAAAGAAAGTTAGTTTTCTCAAGGATGGAAAACAAAAAGAAAGATGAGAAATTAGAGCTTTTGCATACAGATGTATGAGGACTAGCTCAAGTATCTTCTCTTGGTGGCTCTCAGTATTATGTACCTTTTATTGATGATGCAACAAGGAAGGTATGGATTTATTTCCTTAGGTAGAAATCTGATGTATTTGAAACTTTCAAAAAATGGAGAAGATCGGTTGAGAATGAGACGGGTAAAAAGATAAAATGTCTTAGATCTAATAATGATGGTGAGTATTGCAGTAAAGAGTTTGAAGATTATTGTTCCTCTAATGAGGTACATTCATTTTACCAAAATGGTTCCAAGGACTCCATGGAAAATGGGTGGTGAGCGCATAAATAGAACAATAATGGAGTGTGCATAAACTATGAGATTGCATGTTGGGATGCCTTTAAAAATGTGGGTAGATACTATAAAAATTGGTGTTTATTTAATTAATAGAGGTCCCTCTAATCCTTTGGGTTGTGGTATTCCAGAGGAAGCATGGAAAGGTAAGAAGGTGAGTTATTCTTTTCTCAAAACCTTTGGTTGTGAAACATTTGCACATTTAGATTAGAAAAAAATACGAACCAAGCATTAGCACAAAAATCAAAAAGAAATGTATATTGGATGATGTTGATGAATTTGGTTATAGGCTTTGGGATTTTAAAAATTAAAAAATTGTGAGAAGCAGGGATGTCATATACAATGAGAAAGTGTTGTACAAAAATCAGTTGCGGTATCATGAGAAGAAAGAAAATGATTGTGTAGTGTTGGATGATACATCGAGCAGCGATGTTCCAATGGATCCTCATGCTTCACAACAATAGCAACGAAAAATACCACAAACTCCAGTGAATGTTAGACAATCTTCAAGGATAAGTAGACCCTGGAGAAATATTCTCCCTCTTTGTATTCTATTTTATTAACTAATGCTAGTGAACCGAAATGTTATGATGAAGCTATGCAAGCGGATACCAAGGTTCGGTGGGAGCATGGAATGGAAGAAGAAATAGACTCCTTGCTGAAAAATTAGACTTGGGAATTATACAAGTTATTTGCAGGTTAAAAGGTTTTACCAAACAAATGGGTTTATAGGCTGAAAAGGGAAGATGGAGGTAAGAAAAGATTTAAAGCCAAGTTAGTTGTAAAGGGATTTGCACAGAAAAAGGGTATTTATTTTGATGATATTTTTTCTCCCTTTGTTAAAATGACTTCTATACGCACTATTTTAAGCATTGTGGCTACTGAAGATTGCATTTGGAACAGCTAGATGTTAAAACAACCTTTCTCCATGGTGAATTGGAAGAGGAAATATATATATGGAACAGCCATAAAGATTTGAGGTCAAAGGTCAGAGAAATTGGTGTGCAAATTGAAGAAAAGTTTATATGGCTTGAAGCAAGCACCTCGGCAATGGTATATTAAATTTGATAGCTTTATGGCTGAGCATGGCTATAGTCGGTGTAATTTAGACCATTGTGTTTATTTTAAGAGGTTAGATGATGATAGCTACATTATTTTATGTTTATATGTTGATGATATGCTTGTAGTGGGGTCTAACATGGTTCACATTAAGGAGTTAAAATATCAGTTAGCAAATTCTTTTGCTATAAAGGATTTAGGGGCAGTGAAACAAATCCTTGGTATGAAGATTACAAGAGATAGGAAAAACAGAAAATTATTTTTATCTCAAGCTAATTATATTGATAAGGTGTTGCAAAGATTCATATGGAGAATGCCAAAGTTGTTTGCACACCTTTGCCTAGTCATATTAAATTGACAAAAGATGTGTCCAAAGACACAAGAGGAGGAAGACAAAGTGTCCAAGGTACCATATGCTTCAGTTGTAGGTAGTTTAATGTATGCCATGGTATGCACAAGACCGGATATTGAACATGTTGTAGGAGTTGTTGGTAGGTATATGAGTCATCCT
>VDFB02133097.1:0-16270 GCA_007258455.2 Sequoia sempervirens | reverse complement strand
AATCAAGGACTGGTTTGCATGTCAGTAATGTTGGTCGTATGGCATCAAGTACACATTAACAGAATAAATTTGCACCTTTCTTGTTGCTAGCGGTGTATCTCTGATTGCTATGTCCAAGGTATTATAAATTTTGAATTTTCAAACAGCTGTATTTGTCGTTTGCTTGCACCCATTCTTAAACATGTACTAAGTAAGATGACTGTCTTGTTGCAAACTAGTTCAAAGGTTTTAAATAAGCTTGCACACCCAAACATACCATGGGGTTACGAGTTATGTCTTGTCAATCTCTTCTTGGACGGATGCAAAAATGCTAGCATAATCTTTATTTAAACGCCAAACCAAACAAACATATTTTAACATATTCTAGTAGAACAATATCGCACCAGATTTCAAATTAATTTAACCTGTCACAAAAACCATAATACCCCAATATTTTACAGATAGTTCCAAGATTTATGATTGGCATTGCACACTGTATATGTTGGCATGTTGCATTATACATGTAATACACAGCAAGGTGTTTGAGCCAATTTTAGCGTAACTATACCAAAAAAGTTAAACACTTACAGATAAAAGAGCAAAAGTGAAAACCATACCTCTTGAGAATCTTCTTCATTGCCTTGTTCTTTGTTTGCACCAACAGCAATGCAGAAAAAACACCTGTTGTCTGTCTCTCTGTATAATATTCTCCTTTGTGATGGACAAGTTCTAGCAGGACCACCAAGTAATGGAGAACACTAGAGCTGGTGATCCAGTCCCAATTTCAATTTTAAGAATAGAGCAATTTCAGGCTGGCAGAAAAGCTGAAAACACCGTCTTTTGTTACAAATGACTGTGGCCTAACAGAAGTGCTGCTTCCAAAGTTCCTGAATGCGAAGGAAGCCTATTGGAGAGCACAACTATTGGGAAGTAGTAACTTGAACATGCCACTAGTAAATTTATGCAGTAATTTTCATTGTCTGCCACTACTTGCCTCTCGCTCAACATCGTCACCATCAACACACCCTGGGAAAATGGTGACAACTGAAGAATTCTAATGATATATAAGTAATCTGTGTCTTTTTGAAAATTACTTTGCACTGCATGTTACACCAGGAAAGCGCCATGTATACCATTGACCAAAAACGTAAACCACCTGTCTTGAGATGTGTCACGCTCACAATTCTGCTATTTTCCTTCCTATACAAAAAGAAAAGGGAAGCTGTGGCATCAATGGCACTGAATTTTTCAATTTCGGCTGCAGTTTGCCTTAACACTACGTATGCACAATTTTTTTTCTAAATCTTTCTACTTGTTCACTTGTTTATGGGCAAACATAACAAACTATATATTATTCAAATCTCAAATGGTCTTTTGGGTGAATCTGCATTGGACACTGTAAAGAGTTGCGTTCCTTTCATCATAACTTTCTTCTTGTAAACAAAGTAATCTAAACAGCCTTCAAGACCTATAGTTTTCCCTTTTTACTGAAACTGTTTATGAGTTAGAGTATCAGCTGAATTTAGTAACAAATGCATTAATATATATATATATATATTTCAAAATATTCTGTTTCGAAATGAGAATAGTCTCACTGTCATGGAATTTTATTTTCTCTCAAATATGGTGGGAGAACCCCATTACCTTTTTCTGTGCCAAATTATTGTTGAAGCAAAACCACATTTTCTAGCCTGGAATACATGACGTAACTTACTGCTTCTCACATAATATTAATTTCAGTGATAGTGGAAAATGAGGAATTCGTGGGATTTACCTATTATTCAGTGTAAGATTTGCCTCTGAGATGGGCACCGGGATAGAGAGTGTTTGAATTCTCAGTAGCTGCTGATTCCGACGTAGGGCTAGCGGCAGCATTTTTATCTAGGTCTGCAAGCAATTTCGCATACTTACAAAACAGAAAAATGGCACCCGTCTTACAAAAATTCAACAAATTACCTGATACTGATAAATCTTTCAAATCCGTAGAAAACAGAGCACCAACACTCATCCGAACATCCATCTGACAAAAATTTCAACAGGCTAGCTGAAACCAATAAAGCTTTCTGAAGAATGGCATACAAGTGGAGCTGCCACTGATAGTGGAATTGAGACTCTCTGGGATAGAGCAGACGACTAAACCCGACGCTTTGAACCCACATATCCCATTCCTTTTTTCGCAATCTGTAAACTTTCTGAACATTGCACCAATTTCATTCAACGATATTTCAAACCCCTAAAGAAGAACCCCAGCAATATCTAATACGAAGTGGGGCATCCGTACGGGGTAGTGAATCACCATCCAATTACAACCCAAATGGAAAACTGAAGGCAGTAAACCACTTGGAGGCTTAGAAGTCTGGAATTATGTGTAAATCGTTCTCTATAAAGAACAGTTAAAATATTAAGCAGTTGAATACGGGAATACTCCCGCTCAAGGTCATTAACCAACAATCGCACCTTAGTGTGCAATGGGTACGCCGATTTTTTTTCATATAATTATTAATTTTGGTCAATTGGTAGGCCATTCAACAACAAATGATATTATTTATATAACAAAGGTCTCAATGGAGAAGTTATAGCTTCAAATCAACTATGCATCCACTTACAAGGATCCAAACATGATTGAAATAAAACCTCTGAATCAGGAATATAAGCAGGCTCCATTACCAATAGGCTCGTGTTATGTATGTAATAATGAGGGAGGGACAGTTAGAGGGAGAGATAAAGGGGGGAAGAACAAGAGAGAGAGATGGGTAAGGAGATAGAGATAGAGAGGAAGACACAGATAGAAAAGGAGATGGAGATGGAGAAGGAAAGGGATATGGAGAGGAGACAAGGAGAGGGAAAGATAAAGAGAGAGGAGAGACGGAGAGAGACAAAGAGAATGAAAGATAGAAAGATATAGAATAGGAAGTGATATATAGAGAGATAGAGATAGAGATGTGTTATGATGAGATGAGATAGTGGGAGAGATGGGAAGAAGAAATATGGAGAGATAGAGAAAGAGAGGCAAAGAGATAGACAGAGGCCTAAAGGAGGAGGGAGAGGGGGAGACATGGATAGAGAGAGGAGACATGTTTAGAGATAAAGTGAGAGGAAAATAGAGGTAGAGACAAGATAGAACATGAGAGGAAGAGGGAGACAAATAGATAGAGAGTCTAGGAAGAGGGAGGGGGGGGAGAGAGGGGGAGAGATGGATGGATAGAGAGAGGGAGACATGTCTAGAGATGAAGGGGGGAGAGGAAAATAGAGGTAGAGATGAAGATAGAGCAGGAGAGGAAGATAAAGACAAATAGATAGAGAAATATAGGGAGAGGGAGAAGGAGAGGGAGAGATAGAGATAGAGAGATATAGATGGTGAAAGAGAGTGATAGAGAGATAGAGATATAAGGAGATATAGAGAGAGGATAGGGAAAGAGAGACAAAGAGAATCAAAGATAGATAAATCTAGAGATGGAGAGAGGGGGAGAGAAGTAGGGAGAGATAGAGATATATGGGAAGAGAAAGAGAGAGATAAAGATATATGGGAAGAGAAAGGGAGAGAGAGGTAGAGATAGAGAGATAGACAAGGGGGATAGAGAGGGAGCAAGGGAGGGAGAGATGGGAGAGATAGAGAGGGGGAGATAGAGAGAGAGGGAGGGAGAGAAAGGGAGAGAGATAGGTAGAGGGAGGGAGAGATAGAGAAGAATGGGAGAGGGAGGAGGAAGAGGGAGAGAGAGAGAGAGAGAGAGGAGGAGAGGAAATGAGGGAGAAAAGAAGAGGGGGGAGAGGAAGAGTAATACAGAGAGGAGAGATAGAGATATATAGAGGGAGAGGGAGATATAGATAGATATAGATGGTGAGATAGAGGATACAGTAGATAGAGATATAAGCGAGATATAGAGATAAATGTGGAGAGGAGAGAGAGAGAGACAAAGAGATAGATAAACATAGTGAATTAGAGACAGATAAATAGAGAGAAAGAGAGAGAGAAATAGGAGATAGATGGAGGGAGAGAAAAGTAGGGAGAGATAGAAATATATGGGAAGAGAAAGAGAGAGATAGAGATATACGGGAAGAGAAAGGGAGAAAGAGGTAGAGATAGAGAGATGGATAGGGAATAGGGAGGGAGTGAGGGAGGAAGAGATGGGGAGAGATACAGAGAGGGGGGAGATAGAGAGAGGGAGAGAGAGAAAGGGAGAGAGATATGTAGAGAAGGGATAGAGAAGAGGGAGAGGAGGGGAGAGATAGGTTGAGGAGGAAGAGAGAGAAGAGGGGAGAGGGAAATAGATAGGTAGAAGAGGGAGAGAAAGAAGAGAGAGAGAGATATGTAGAGGAAGAGGGAGATGGGAGAGAGAGGGAGAGAGCTCAAAGAGATAGAGGGAGGGAC
This sequence comes from Sequoia sempervirens, assembly GCA_007258455.2. Lineage (NCBI taxonomy): Eukaryota > Viridiplantae > Streptophyta > Pinopsida > Cupressales > Cupressaceae > Sequoia > Sequoia sempervirens. The sequence continues at coordinate 11,922 of VDFB02133097.1, read as the reverse complement.
AAAGAAGATGAGAAAGAGAGGAAGAGGGAGAGGGAGAGGGAGAGGGAGAGATAGAGAGATGTAGATGGTGAGATAAAGTGATAGACAAATGGATATATGAGGAGATACAGAGAGAGGAGAGGGAGAGAGAGAAAGAGATAGACAAAGAGAGAGAATTAGAGATAGATACATAAAGATGGAGAGAGGGAGAGAGAAACAGGGGAGATAAAGCAAGGGAGAGAGAAGTAAGGAGATATAGAGATATATGGGAAGAGAAAATGAGAAAGAGGTAGAGAGAGATAGAAAAATAATGAGGGATATATAATAATAATATAACTTATATAGATTATTATATATAATAATAAATATAATTATATTAAATATACTTCAATTTGTATTATATAAAATATATATTATATATTAATTATATTTTGTATTATATTTATATGTTAAATTTTTGTACTATATAAAATTATAGTAATTATTAATTATTAATTATAATCATTTTATATACGTATTTAATAGTTTTATTAAAAAATATAATATATAATAATAAGTATAATTATATTATTTATAATTTATTTTTTATTATATAAAACATATATTATATATTAATTATGCTAATATATACTTAACTACATAGGATAAAGGATGTCGTAATGTTAAAACCTAAATGTGTTCATTATTAAGATCTTGACGATAATAATTTTAATAAACATACTTCCATTGTGGACCCAACTAAATATCCTAGGACACCTAATGCTCCCATTATGGTGTCACTTGGTATAAAGTTATGTACTAGAACAAAAGAATTTTCTTAGAAGCTAAAAGATTGGGAAAAGAAAAAATCAAAATTAATGTCAACTCATACCAGAGTGGTTGAAAGGAAAGAAACAAAGATTAAGAAGTTGAAGGTAAAAATACAAGAATTGGCAAACAAGACAGTTAAGTTATTGAGGTGTAGACCCCCTACCAAGGTATGCAATATGTTTCTTCAAGAAAATTTGATTAGTTTTTAGTTTAACCAGATAATTAGTGACCTTCCTCTTGTTGTAAATTCACCAACACTTATTTTAGAAGTATTCCAACAATCCACACCAAAACTACAAGATCAATTGTGTGAATTTTATTTACACAACCTAATTCTTCCCTATGACACTAAATGAAACCCACTTATGTTTGTGGGAGATGTTCAACTTAGAGCCTTAGCTTCCTATGTCCGGAATAAACATTTGAGGGGTCAGTTACAATAGGAATATCAAGAAAGAGAAAAATAATTCCCTCTTCAGTTGAGGGAAGAATCTAAAGACCTAGATGCAGTGGATAGACCTTATAGAAAAGTCCTGGGGAGTGGCAATAACAATTTTAGGAACTACCAACAATAAGAATTAAGCACTCTCAACTTTTCCCAAGACACATGGAGGGATCTTAACCCAAAACTCAAAAAGAAGGAACCACATCCCATTTTCAAGTATGTGGTAGCAATTAAAAGAGCATATAAGTATATTATAGTTGCCCCAAAAAATGGAATCACTTGGCTTCCTCTCACCTTTCATCCTCCTCTCCTTTTGTTTCCTAACCATATTAGATAGGAAGGAAACACGAGATAGATGCAATAGAGGACAATAGATGGGTAAAGATATCAGACCAGTAGTGTTTTTAATTGAAGAAGGGAATAAGAGTGACCCAAGCTATGGACTACAGAGAAATTGCATTGTTATACAACCTTCGACCTTGAACTTGCTTGAGGATAAGCATGGGCTTAAGTTGGGGGGGTGAATGACGAGCCATATAATTGACTAGTTTACTATTGCAATTTTATACTTTTATCTTTATTTTTTGCTAAAATATGAGATATTACCAAACCTTTCATATGAATTTAAGTAGTTTAAAGCATTTGGAATTGAAACATGTGTTATATTAATATATGTATGTATGAGTTATGAATGTCCATGAAGTTTAGTAGGATTTTATGTCTAAATTATTGTTGTTAACATTGAGAATGAATTGAAAAATAAAGACTAACATTTACAACAAGATATATGTCAACCCACAACAATGGGCTTCTCAACCCATATCATAATGCTTACAATTCGGTGCAAAGGAGTCTATCTACTGCAACGTGACCACTTTTAGAAGAAGATGGAGGTGATCATTTAATGATTAAATCATGAATCACCAAGCATTAATTTTATCTTTCAATAAGACTAGCAAGAGAAGAAGTCTATTCTCAATAGGACTGTGAATTATAATAGAATTGCTCTATTTGGGCATGTTTTTTGTTATAAATGGTTAAACTTGTTGAGTACAGAGTCCTTGTTTGATTTCCATACTCTTGTTCCAATAGTTATTTCTTTCTATCTTGAAACTCTATCCTCTTCCTATTCTTGAGGAAGATTTGACATTTGTTTTCAATTTGTTTTCAATTCACAAATAATTGGACTCCCTCATGGACCCTATATAGTGGGGTACCTTGTTGAGGAGGAGATCTAAATTGTATGTGTGTTATATTGAATAAAATTTTCTAAGATTTCCTATTAGATTTTATTAAACAATTATGTTTAGAATGCAATAAAGAAGTACTTTGATAACATATTTTTCTAAGTGAGTGATTGACAAGATCTTGTGGACATAGCAACTCAAGCACTTGAGGTATCATTGAGCCACTTTAATTTAGATTTCTATATTATATTATGCATTGTGAGTTTGATTAAAAAAATTAGTTCATGTGATTATGAATGATGCATTACAATTTCTGAATTAGAATCTATAGATTGATATTATGTTTAGTACTCTGGAGGTTAATTAAGTTAGGACATACTACAACATAACGATTAATTGATTATAATCTTAAGCATTAGGTACCTGTAGCAAAAGGTGGTTGTTTGTATTGCTTTACCCTATCTTGAGAAATAAAATTTTATTCTAATTAAAAACTTTTATTGTATTCAAATGTGTTTCATTCATCTATACTTAGTCGATATAGGATGTTTAGAATCCATGAATGCATATACATTGCCAACACTATCTAAAGTTTTACAACTCCCTACTTGATGATTTAATGAAGCCCTCTCTTGAGTGATGGACTGCTTAGTCTAGGGATCCTCAGGTCCACTGAGCCATGTGCATAATCATTAGCACCAGTTAATTAGGCATTAGAGGAAGCTTGACATCAAGCCTACTTCATATGCATTGGAGAATGCCATAATTGGAGAAAATAAGTAGGCAATAAATACATAACTTATTGTTTCATATTAGGAAACATATGAGGAATCATTGCAATGGATATGGATACCAACACTACGTAGCCAAAAACAACAACCCAAAGGGGTATTGACTCTTTATGAACATTTTTGTGTGCTTCTCGTCATAGGTTCGTTGATTTTCAACATCTAGAAATAGACAAGTCACATAAAAATGAATAAAACATCATATCATGATACACAATCGAGTTTAAAGAGCACACTCTAAGTTTTGACTTATTTAGGTGACTCATCTGAAATTACATTTTCTTCTCAAGTAGGGTCCACCTATTAGCGTGATTTAAGATGACCGTCCTAAGCAAGTCAAAAATTAGGATGTGCTCTTTAAGTCGAACCATAATACACTAAGCAAAAAAACATCATGATACACAACCGAGCTTAAACAACACACTTTAAGCTTTGACTTGTTTAAGTGGTTCATCTGAAATCACACTTGTTTCTCCAATAAGATCCACCTATTAGTATGATTTAAGATGAACTACTTATACAAGTCAAAATTTAAAGTATGTTGTTTAAACCAAACCATGATACAAAGAAAAACCAAAAAAAATTAAACCATTGAAATATTACCGTTAATGTTCATGTAAAGATTTATTTAAAAAATTAAAATAATAAAGAAAAAAATTGACATAAACTCAAAGGTCTTGCTATCTGCTATGATCTCTATACTTTTCCTCCACTATATATAAATGGTACTCAATGTGATGTACATGATCTTCATGAAATTGCAGAGGCCGTCTCATAGAATGAGCACAATGCACATACACTTGAACATATGTAATGTGACTTCAATCGGTGGGTATGTTGTTTGTTATTCGAATTTGAGTCAAGTAAAACAGAAACACAATATTGCACACATACCAAAAAAACAATAACAAAATTTACTGATTAGGAGAGAGGACCAAGTAGTTGTACACCCTAACTTCGCGCTTCTCAAAATCCTACATGGAAATATCAAATCACTCCCAAATTTTTTTTACAGTAACCTACTTGACAAGTCCCCTGTAATACATAATATTTTTATTATATCCAAAAATGGTAGATTCCCCAATTTTATAACTCATCGGTGCAGACAAAGAGATCAAAGAAAGGCAGGGGAAATGAAACGTTTGTCAACTAGTTTTTGGACCGACGGCTGGAAACTGAAATCGATGTAAAAACTGCCATGGAAAACAGATATCAATGTAAAAGGCAGAGTTGGAGAAGATGAAAGAGAAGAGGGTACTAATGAATCTACCTTTGCTTCCAAGCTTTTAATCCAAAAATAGGAAAACTTCCAAAACAACAATTTTGTGGAGCACTGAAGAACCATTAGGAGAATCACCAGAGGAAGCTTAGAGTGAAATTCTTTCCAAAGCAATTAACTTGCTTCTGTAATTGGATTTAAATAATTGGACAAGGAAAAATGTAGTTTAATGTGCGAGTTAAGATCAGATTTTTTTTTTACCTGCTTCTGTAATTGTATTTAAATAATTGGACAAGGAAAATATAGTTTAATGGGCAAGTTAAGATCAGATTTTTCTTTTACCAATTTTCAGATCATTTTTTTTATTCATTAATAAGATGAAGAAAAAAAAATTTAAACATATTTATAGTCTATTATCAGATGAGATAGCAAGAGAACAAACATTTCTATTCTCTTGCGATGTTTTCATGCTAGCGAATGATTTGAAAGATTAAAGTTCACACAATCTAATAAAAAAATGTACAAACTAATAGAATTACAAGTAAATAGTCCACCACTCTCCTTTATTAAATAAACAAAAAATAAGATATTGATTGTTCAAGTTCTCTGTCTATATCCATCTGATTTTGTGGCACCGATCTTAAAATTCTTAATATTAATTTGTATATTTTTTAGTTCCTGTCATGGAACTATAGGCGACCCTTGAACTTAACTAGTGATTAATTGTTTTGCTTGCAGCCAATCAGATTCTATTAATTTCTTTCCTATACATTATAATTTAATTTTAATACATTATATTTTAATTTTTTTAAAGTTAAATGCACAATTTTTAACTTTTCAAATTCTCAAAATTATTTTTCCTCAATTTTATTGGCTCAAAACTTTTGAGCGATAAGGGCGATTTTCCCGGCTCCATTATCAGAGTTGCGATTATAGTGGGAGATGGAAAGGGCAGGAGAAAATGACAATTACTTTTAACTTAACTATTATATTTACGTTTGCAATCTAAATTTAACTAACTCTAAATACTGATAAATTCCCCTATACTTTTACTTTTAACTTAATTATTCTATTTAATGGAAATCACTTTTAACTTAACTATTCTATTTACATTTGCAATCTAAATTTAACTAACTCTAAATGCTAATAAATTCCCCTATACTTTTACTTTTAATTTAACTATCCTATTTATGTTTGCAATCTAAATTTAACCAACTCTAAATGCTAATAAATTTCCCTATACTTTTACTTTTAACTTAACTATCCTATTTATATACTAATTTCTTAAATATTTTGTGTAATTTAAATTATATAGGTTAATTATTCAAATTATTTTTGCAATACAAACCTTGTTAGTTCTCGATATTAATAAATTCAACTATGCTAAATTTTTTGAAGATTATTTTTTGGTTAAATAAATGTATCTATACATTCAAACTATATTTTAAGATTAATTTTTGGTAATATTAATTTTCATTTGCCTTTGATAAATTAAATTATGTTTCTTGAAATCTATTTTTGTAATATAAAATCAATTAATACTAATTTCTTTTGAAATTTGATAAATTGAACAAAACTAATTTTCTTTTAAAAAAATAAAATATGAAAATAATTAATTTCTAGATAGTTTTAATATAATTACTTTTAAAATAATTTGATTATTTTAAAAATTAAACTGTATAATTTTTGCTAATACTAAATTAGATGCTAAATTACTTTGATTATTTTTAATTTTATTTCATACTTTTGGGTGTGCACGTGCAATTGAGGTACAAATTTTCTAGATTTAAAATTAAGGCTCAAATTTTTTGGATTTGAAATAACTATTTTTTAAACCGTTTTTCAAGTACATATTCATATTTATGTTTTGTGGCTAAAAGATGTTGGAATTATGAAGCTCAATGATGTTTCATTTCTTTCTTTTGTCCTCTCATATTCTTGATTGTAACAAACTTCAAAATGCTCTCTTTGGAGTTGGATAGTTGAAATGTAAAAAGGACAGTAGTGCATTGAGTTGTTGATATTGTATTTATCTGAATTAACAGAGTGCCCTTGCTTGCTGATATTGTATTTATCTACATTAATAGAGTGCCCTTGCTTCTAAAAGTGGATGTAGTTCAAAATTGCAGAGCAAGGATACCATGGGTGCAATGTAATTTTACATATTTTAAAGGTATTGTCAAGTTCTCTTTTGTCTTTCCTCAAAATTTGTTTAATTTTTGTTTGTATCTTATCAATAATCTTTTTAAATAGTGAAGTCAAATGAATATCAACAGTAACAAGTTCTCTTTTGTCTTGCCTACAAAATTTGTTTAATTTTTGTTTGTATCTTATCAATAATCTTTTTAAATAGTGAAGTCAAATGAATATCAACAGTAACATTTAAAAGAATGAAGTGTACTTAATATTTTTATTAGTGAATAGCATACATTTACAATACAATTATGTCATATTCTTTCAGGCATAGTGAAGTCAAATGAATATCAACAATAACATTTAAAAGAATGAAGTGTACTTAATATTTTTATTAGTGAATAGCATACATTTACAATACAATTATGTCATATTCTTTCAGGCACTTTGTTAAATAGATTACATGTATTCTCCATGTCAATAATTGAAAGATCTTCTCATTATTTTTTATGAAATCCAAGTCTGTTTGATAGATATTCTTATTGTCCTAAATAGTCAATTCAAATCAAATATGTAGTGTACAATTCTTTATGGGTAAAATAACAAAATCTACTATTGTCAGCACCCAATTTTTAGAACACAACAAAAAAAATTAACAAGTATAACAATAATTTTAATTATTTGTGAATAAAATAAATATAATATAAATTAAAGTAAATTATATCAATATAATATATAGAACTATAATATATAATCATAAAATAGCATAAAATTTAATTTCTTAAAATAATTAATAATAATAATAAATTGATGGAGGAGCATCTAGTTCGAGGGTGTGTTTTGTGTTTGCAAAACATTCCATGATTTTGTTGTGCCAACATAAAATTTGGAAGCTAGAAGTTATTTAATTGTCAATGTAAATGGTGTTACTATGAAATTATAAATTTTATATTTTGAAGAGAATTGGTGAGTCATCGGAGATTAGTTGTAAATTTTTTGTTTGTCAATAAATAAATTATTATTAATAATGATATAAGATAATAATATGGTTTTATAATATAATATAGCTAGTTTTAAATCTATTATATTTGATTATATATTATATTAATTTATTAAATTCATATATGTAATATATTAATTTTAACATGGCATTATAATAATATATAATGTATAATATGTAACATATATAATCTAATATTTTTTTTAATTTATAAGAAAGAAAATATTATATAAAAAAGATCAATGGTTGCACTAATTTTTTTAAGATATTTTCCACAACAATGTTAATTTCATTATATTTATTTTTTCTTAAAGTAAAATGTTTGATTTTTTACTTTTTTAATTTTTGAATTTTTTTCCCTCATCTCATTATTCCAAAGAAAATCAATTAAGCAAGGTTAAGGAGGGTTTGTAGGCGAACTTCATTCAACTAATGAAAATGATACACTAGTTAAAATATTTGTTTGCTTTAATACATAAATTTGCATAATGTATTAGCAAATTTTCATATAGATAAAATTTATGATATACCTTAGTTAAGTTGATTTCCATATAATTGCAAGGGTGTGCAATAAAAATGCTCAAAAATATTTATTAAGGTGAGTGTTATAATTAATATTACATAAATATAATCAAAATAATCTAATTTGAAAATATTAATAATTAAGAATTAGGTTTACGCACCTGGATGCCACCTGAGTTTCAAGCAGCGAAATCTGCACCTAGCTTGCCTCGCTTTGTTTCCTCGCTGGTCGCCACCGCTGGCTTCGTGGTTTGCGGGTCCGAGGGGATTGGGCAGGGGTTTGATCCCCTCTTCTGTGGCTGGGCTTTTTTCTGGCCGTTGTCTCTGGTGCGTGGATCTTTTGGACACGGGACACGAAGTCGTTTGGGCATTTGGGCCGACTGCCTTGCCTCTTTCCGTCTTCTTTTTGGTGCTTGGGCTTGTTTTGCCATGGAGATTCCGGGCCTGGCTGCTTCCTTGGATTTGGAGATGGCAGATCCATCCTCTTTGATGCATGTCAGTAACAAGGTTCGGACTGAGCTTCCTCCTTCTGGGGAGGGTACCTCCTCGTCAAAAGGGGCTTTTCAAATTAAAAAAGTGAATGGATGTTTGGAGAGATCGGAAGATAGACCAGTTTTAGTTATTCAGCCTGAGCAGGTTTTAGAGGATGTTGATTACTGGTGCAAGCATGCTCTTATTTGCAAATTTTTGGGCCTTCGCCTTTCTCTTCCTATGTTGGAGTCCTGGGCACATCGGGTTTGGAACCCTGAAGGAGATATGGAGATTCTTTTAGCGGCTAATAACTATTTCCTGGTTATTTTCTCAAGCATGTCAGACAGGAATAGGGCTTTTGAGGGTGGCCCTTATTTCTTTAACCAGGTTGGACTCTTTATCAAGCCTTGGCATATGGGCTTCAACTCTGCTGAAGAGATCCCATCGCGGGTGCCTGTGTGGGTTCGTTTGCCGAGGCTTCCGTTGGAATTCTGGAGGGAAGATATCCTCCACTCAATTTCTTTACTTCTTGGGAAACCTGTTGGTTCGACTTCTCAAACTCAAGATCGTAAGGTAATTTCTTTTGCTCGTATTTGTGTTGAAGTTGATTTGAATAATCCATTACCAGACTCTATGGAAATTTGCATGGGTTCTTCCTCCTGGATTCAACAGCTAGATTACGAAACCCTTCTGTTCAGATGCAGAATTTGCCATGAATATGGTCATCTACATCGTAGATGCCCTAGATTGAATTCTTCCCCCTTGCCTGCCTCTGGACCTCCTAGGTTGAACAAGGGGAAAGCTCCTGTGTTTGATTGGCCTATGGATAAGGAGGGATTTACCCCGGTTAAAACCCGTAATAAGGGCAAAGGCAAGAAGAGACCCTGGATGGATAGACAGGAGGATGACACATTTAACAGGTTTGAGGTTCTAGATAGCGTAGTCCAGGAAGATGGTATTCCAATTGAGCTTTCTTCTGGGGTTATGGGTCAGGTAGAGAATCAGGAGGTGGATGCAAGGAAGGAGGAGCCGATTCTATTGTTAGGGGCTCAACAAGTTTGTCAGCCGGCCTTGGACTTGCCCTCTCAAGGTCAGAATATTGGTGGCATCCAGGAGTCACAGATTATGGTGGGTAATGTTAGGTTGGATCCTTGTCTCGATGTTGTGAAGGCATCCACAGATCCTGTGAAGGGTGTTAAGGCTCCTCCTGCCTTAGGCCTGCATCAAAAATCTTTTAAAAAGGGACCTCTAGATAAACAGTCAAGGAGTGGAAGGAAGACTGACCAAGAGAAGGTTAAGATAATGGGTGATACGTTGGTTGAGTCTGGGTCTGTGAAACCCATTGATTCCCACTTCTCCCACCCCCCTAAATGTTAGTTTTATCATGGAATGTAAGGGGGTTGAACAGCATCCCCAGACAAAAGGTTGTTCGCAAATTAATCGAGTCTCAGGCTCCAGATGTGGTCTTCATACAGGAAACCAAGCTTACAGTGGATGGTTTGAATAATTGTGCTCTGCGTATCTGGCCCCAAGGCTACTGGCAGGGGGTTGGGGTGTTGGGCAATTCTGGGGGGGTGGCTTGCTTCTGGAACCCGAGGAAAGTCACCCCCTTATGGTGGGTTTCTAGTCAGTCTTCTATCTCTATGGTTGCCTCCATTTTTGAAACTGGAGAAAGATGTCTTTTCTCCAATATTTATGCTCCTACTGACCTGACAGGTAAGACCCACCTTTGGGATCATATCAAGTTTGTCCGGTCTCTGGACCCGTTTCTCCCATGGATTTTGGCTGGTGACTTTAATGCTGTTATTAGTATGGATGAAAAATGAGGAGGGTTAGCCAGGCTTGATCCTTCTTCTCTTTTGCTCAGAGATAATATCAGTATCCTTAATCTTATTGATGTGAAGCCAACCAATGGAATTTTTACTTGGAATAATAGGAGGTGTGGTGATGAGGCTATCTCAGAACGACTCGATAGATTTTTGGTGTCCTGTTACTAGATGAGCAGTAGGTGGACTACCGTTTCTGATATTCTGGATTGGAGGGGATCTGATCACTGGCCTATCAAACTCTGTGTCTCCTCTTATGGGGTCACCAAAAATCCTTCTTTCAAATTTCAATTGATGTGGTTACGGGATCACTCTCTTCGGGATCTAGTGCTGGATTGGTGGTACGAAGGGCTTCCTGCCCACGGGAGGGCCATGTACACTTTTTGTAAACGGCTCCAACATGTGAAGTATAGGCTTAAGAGGTGGAATAAACAATGCTTTGGGAACCTGCATGCTTAGAAACTTGCTGCTCAGTCCAAGCTGGGTAGTGTCACTCGTCAGATTCGAGACCATGGGCTGTCCTCTGACCTTTTGAATGCTGAATCCTTGGCCCTTAAGGGCTTAGAAGAGTGGGAGCTTCGGGAGGAGATTTTCTGGAAGCAAAAATCTCGTATTGATTGGCTTCAGGAGGGGGACAGGAACACATCTTTCTTTCATAATTCGGTTAAGGCCCGTAGGCAGGGGAGCTCTCTTTCCACGCTTGTCTCGAGTGATGGAACCCTTCTCTCGTCCGGTGGTGAAATTTCCAGGGAAGCTGTCAACTATTTTTCTAATCTTTTTACTAAGGAGGATATTGCTGCTAGAACCGAGGAGAGGGCTATCTTGGATTCTATTCCTCGCTTGGTCTCGGATGAGATGAATGGGGCTCTTTTGGGTCCAATCTTGTTGCCTAAATTGGAGAAAGTGGTGTTTAGTATGAAAAAAGGCAAAGCTCCTGGCCCAGATGGGTTTCCGATTGAGTTCTTCCAGGAATTTTGGGAAATAATAAAGTCTGATCTCCTTGAGGTGGTTCAGGAATCCCTTAGGAACAAACAAATGCTTAAGTCTTTGAACTTGACTTTTCTGGCTCTCATACCTAAGAAGGAGGGGGCTAACCGGATGGAGCAATTCAGGCCTATTGCTTTATGCAACATTGTCTACAAGATTATCACCAAATTAATTGCTGAGAGACTCAAACCTCTCCTTGGTGCTTTGATTTCTGCTGAGCAGGGAGGCTTTGTGGAAGGGAGACAAATCTTGGATGGTGTCGTGATTGCTATAGAGGTTATTCACTCTATGGCTTCCTCTAAGGAGAGGGCGATGTTCATTAAGCTTGACATGGCTAAAGCTTATGATCGGGTGAGCTGGGAGTTCCTTCAGAATATCCTCTTGGTCTTTGGCTTTAAAGAGGAATGGGTGAGTTGGGTCCTCAGTTGTGTTACCTCATCCTCCTTCTCCGTTCTCATTAATGGGGAATCTTCAGATTGGTTTAGTGCTTCCCGGGGACTTCGGCAAGGGGACCCTCTTTCCCCTTACCTTTTCATTATCATGGCAGAAGGTCTT
>VDFB02133096.1:0-26134 GCA_007258455.2 Sequoia sempervirens | reverse complement strand
AAACATTCAAACAAATGCGAATTTACAAGGTAAATGTCATTTTGCAACTGTCGAATGTCTTCCCTCTGTGTGGTATAATCGAAACTTGGAATGAGGTATGGACAACCATTAAAAGCAAAATATTTCATTGGCATGCATAAAAAAGATGGAAGCATAGACATTTTTTTCAAATCTATATAATCAATACCCCAAGAAATGTGAATACAATGATTGTAGACATGAACAAATGTGTTGACCTGCAGTGGAATCTTGATTCCCAAGCACAATTACTCTACAATAGATGGAATCCTTGGAAAGCTTGATCATTTTCTTATTGCACAAGGTGCTATCTCATTTGCAACAACAACCATGACAATGCTTGTGAGTTGTAATGGCAGTACACTTACTACCCCAACAATGCAGGTATAAATATGGCCATCGGTTGGGTGAGTACTACCCATGAGGGATCTTTTTTGTGTGTCAATTACATTCTCCACTTCCATCTTCATTGCTAGCAATGCCTTCACTTATGTTTTGACTGCCACCTACACATCACTTTAAATGCAACTCTAAAAACTTGACAAAGGTTTTTTCCATCCTCTGTTGGAAGTAGAACAACATAATAATAAAGTATTATTAATAATGATATAAGATAATAATGTGGTTTTATAATATAATATAGCTAGTTTTAAATCTATTATATTCAATTATATATATTATACATTAATTTATTAAATTCATATGTTTAATATATTAATTTTAACATGGTATTATAATAATATATACTATATAATATGTAACATATATAATCTAATGATTTTTTAAAATTTATAAGAAAGAAAATATTATATAAAAAATCAATGATTGCACTAATTTTCTTAAGATATTTTCCAAACAATGTTAATTTCATTATATTTAATTTTTTTTAAGTAAAATGTTTGATTTTTTACTTTTTTACTTTAGAATTTTTAACTTCAAATTATTCCAAAGAAAATCAATTAAGCAAGGTTAAGGATGGTTTGTAGGCCAACTTCATTCAACTAATGAAAATGATACATGAGTTAAAATATTTGTTTACTTTCATACATAAATTTGCATAATATATTAAGCAAATTTTCATAGAGATAAAATTTATGATATACCTTAAGTATTTTAGCTAAGTTGATTTAATATAATTGCAGGGTGTGCAATAATTAAGGAGGGTTTGTAGGTGAACTTTATTCAACTAATGAAAATGATACACCAATTAAAATATTTGTTTGCATTCATACATAAATTTTCATATATAAATTTGTATAATATATTAACAAATTTTCATAGAGATAAAATTTATGATATACCTTAAGTATTTTAGTTACGTTGATTTAATATAATTTTAGGGTGTGTAATAATAATACTAATAAAAAATGTTTATTAAGGTTAGTGTTATAATTAATATTACATAAATATAATCAAAATAATATAATTTGAAAATGTTAATAATTAAGAATTAGGTTTAGAATTAATTTTATCATAATCATAATTATATAGATTAATTTACAATTATAATAATATATTTTTTTAATTAAATTATGATTTGGATTATAATTCATTAAAATATTTAAGGTAATTGATTTTGTAGATGTATCTAATAGATTAAATTATATTTTAGATGGTATATATGTTACATATATATTGTATATATATTATAATATTATAATGATGTTAAAATTATATATTAGATATTATATATATTACATATGTATTATATAATATATATATATATATTATTTATTTGAATTTTTTATTAGATTATTTTATATATTTGAATTTTATAGAATGGAAAATATAACAAGTAAATAAATTTTGAAGAGTTTAATTTTTTCCTAAAAATTAGTTGAATATTTTTTTATTATCCACCATTCCATAATAATTGGTAATGGAAGTAATGGATGCATACCCACTCATATTTATTTTACATCTTGATTATTAAAACTAATAGTATGTTTCTATTATTTGACTTGCATACCCACTTATTTATTTTTACATCTTGATTATTAAAACTAATAGTCATTATGCTTTTACCTGTTTCTTTTATTTTAATTTAAAATTTATCTTTCTCTATTATTTGACTTGTTCTAATTATTATTCAATTAAAAATATACATGCACATGATGCATCTTTCTCTATTATTTGACTTGTTCTAATTTTTATTATTGCCAGCATACGACCATAGATGCACATGATGCATCTTGATGACTGAATAACCCATCAAGATGCATCATCAAGATGGTTTTCATCTGAGTTGAAAAATGAAAGACAAATATTAAAAATATACATGCATATTTAATTAAAATTTAAATAAATATGAAGAGAGGAATTATAAGGAAAATAAGTTGAACATAAACATTAAAAAAGACTCATTCAATATTCTTTTAAGGTGAGGATAAAATTAATATAGGTAAGAATGATGTTAATATGTTAACAAAAACATTGATAAAGAGATAGAGATAGAGAGCATCAATCCCAAGTGCAATACAAGTTAAAGAGCAAGAGCTATAATTATTATCCCCACTCCTAGCACAAGGATATAAAATCAAAGAGAAAGAGCTGAAGGGAGTTGAGCGATATGTGAAGAAAGGTGTCGGGTTCAAATTATTGGTATGGCATTCTAAAGAACATAGACCATCTCCTCTGAAGTGAGTGGATAAAAAATGTAAAACTTGCTTACACATGCTACAATACCTCTAAGTTTTTTGATAGAGGACAAGCAAGAAATAATGAGAGTTAAATTAAATTATCTTCCTTGCTTTCTTTGTCAATTGATGGAAAATAGGATGAATTAATTTTGTCAATCAAATATTCATGTTTGAGTTTTGATTATTGTTGTTATGTGTGATACTCATCATGATGCTCTCAAGAATATAATTCCATCCTCCATGGCCAAGGAAGGCACCCACTAAATACTTGATATGTTCATGTTTCAAATTATCTCCTCCGAAGTGAGTGGCTAAAAATTGTAAAACTTTCTTACACATGCTACAATACCTTTGAGTTTGTGATAGAGGACAAGCATGAAATTTAATGAGAGTTAAATTAAATTATCTTCATTGTTTTCTTTGTCAATTGATGGAAAATGGGATGGATTAATTTTGTCGTTGATCTATTCATGTTTAAGTTTTGGTTATTGTTGTTGTGTGTCATCATGATGCTCTCAAGAATATAATTCCATCCATCATGGCCATGGAAGGCACCATCTAAATTTCATCTAATTTTGCATAAAGTAATAAAAACAAAAGTACTTGATGTGAATCAAGATAGCTTTGCAAAGAATTGAACATTATCCACTATATACAAGTTTCAAATTTTCACAATGACACTTTTACAAACATAATTTACTCCTAAAAAGTTATCAAAATATCACACAAAAACATCCAATCTTAATATTTATCTTGTAGTTACATGTTCTTCTAGGTAATAAAATATGAAACTTGATTATCATATATTAGTCAATTTTATAAAAATAATTGTCTATAAATTAAAATCAATACATAATCCACAATATTAAATAGTGCTTGATACCAATTAAAATCAATAGATAACTCACAATTTATACAAAATAAGAGAAAACCTAATAGATGATTCAACTAAACTCCTACTTATAAAAAAACCCCAAAACACTCCAAAAACTCAAAATGCATAATTTCATGTTATGCATAACCATCACAAACTTTTATTTTAAAATTCAATACCACAAGTATACAATTAAATATTATGCTTGCCCTCCACCCAATCATAAATGCAAAATTTCTAACTTTGCCAATATATATTAATTTTACGTAATTAATTCAAAATTGAATGCTTATGAGAAATCCCAAAACACTCAATTCCACTAAGTAATTTACATGATCATGCTTAGGTTTTCAATTCAATTCCAAAACCATCAGTGCCACTTATAAGTTGTCTTTCATTTTTCAACTCAGATGAAAACAAGTCATCAAGATGCATCATGTGCATGTATATTTTTAATTGAATAATAATTAGAACAAGTCAAATAATAGAGAAAGATAAATTTTAAATTAAAATAAAAGAAACAAGTAAAAGCATAATGACTATTAGTTTTAATAATCAAGATGTAAAAATAAATATGAGTGGGTATGCAAGTCAAATAATAGAAACATACCATTAGTTTTAATAATCAAGATGTAAAAATAAATATGAGTGGGTATGCATCCATTACTTCCATTACCGATTATTATGGAATGGTGGATAATAAAAAAATATTCAACTAATTTTTAGGAAAAAATTAAACTCTTCAAAATTTATTTACTTGTTATATTTTCCATTCTATGAAATTCAAATATATAAAATAATCTAATAACAAATTCAAATAAATAATATATATATATATATTATATAATACATATGTAATATATATAATATCTAATATATAATTTTAACATCATTATAATATTATAATATATATACAATATATATGTAACATATATACCATCTAAAATATAATTTAATCTATTAGATACATCTACAAAATCAATTACCTTAAATATTTTAATGAATTATAATCCAAATCATAATTTAATTAAAAAATATATATTATTATAATTATAAATTAATCTATATAATTATGATTATGATAAAATTAATTCTAAACCTAATTCTTAATTATTAACATTTTCAAATTATATTATTTTGATTATATTTATGTAATATTAATTATAACACTAACCTTAATAAACATTTTTTATTAGTATTATTATTGCACACCCTACAATTATATTAAATCAACGTAACTAAAATACTTAAGGTATATCATAAATTTTATCTCTATGAAAATTTGTTAATATATTATACAAATTTATATATGAAAATTTATGTATGAATGCAAACAAATATTTTAATTGGTGTATCATTTTCATTAGTTGAATAAAGTTCACCTACAAACCCTCCTTAATTATTGCACACCCTGCAATTATATTAAATCAACTTAGCTAAAATACTTAAGGTATATCATAAATTTTATCTCTATGAAAATTTGCTTAATATATTATGCAAATTTATGTATGAAAGTAAACAAATATTTTAACTCATGTATCATTTTCATTAGTTGAATGAAGTTGGCCTACAAACCATCCTTAACCTTGCTTAATTGATTTTCTTTGGAATAATTTGAAGTTAAAAATTCTAAAGTAAAAAAGTAAAAAATCAAACATTTTACTTAAAAAAAATTAAATATAATGAAATTAACATTGTTTGGAAAATATCTTAAGAAAATTAGTGCAATCATTGATTTTTTATATAATATTTTCTTTCTTATAAATTTTAAAAAATCATTAGATTATATATGTTACATATTATACAGTATATATTATTATAATACCATGTTAAAATTAATATATTAAACATATGAATTTAATAAATTAATGTATAATATATATAATCGAATATAATAGATTTAAAACTAGCTATATTATATTATAAAACCACATTATTATCTTATATCATTATTAATAATACTTTATTATTATGTTGTTCTACTTCCAACAGAGGATGGAAAAAACCTTTGTCAAGTTTTTAGAGTTGCATTTAAAGTGATGTGTAGGTGGCAGTCAAAATGGAAGTGAAGGCATTGCTAGCAATGAAGATGGAAGTGGAGAATGTAACTGACACACAAAAAAATCCCTCGTGGGTAGTAAGTGTATTGTCATTACAACTCACCCAACCGATGGCCATATTTATACCTGCATTGTTGGGGTAGTAAGTGTACTGCCATTACAACTCACAAGCGTTGTCATGGTTGTTGTTGCAAATGAGATAGCACCTTGTGCAACAAGAAAAGGATCAAGCTTTCCAAGGATTCCATCTGTTGCAGAGTAATTGTGCTTGGGAATCAAGATTCCACTACAGGTCAACACATTTGTTCATGTCTACAATCATTGTATTCACATTTCTTGGGGTATCGATTATATAGATTTGAAAACAATGTCTATGCTTCCATCTTTTTTATGCATGCCAATGAAATATTTTTCTTTTAATGGTTGTCCATACCTCATTCCAAGTTTCGATTATACCACACAGAGGGAAGACATTCGACAGTTGCAAAATGACATTTACCTTGTAAATTCGCATTTGTATGAATGTTTTAAAAGCTTTTTCACAAATTCATTTATGGATATCATGGGTGATTGTCCATTGAGATCTTCAAGCTTAAACTTGGTTTTTTGGGTTGGTCCCTTCATTCGTTGATTCCCAAAATTATTTTTTCAAATTTCATCTAATCTCATATGCATGGCATGGGTGGTTCTCTTCAAATATTGCACTTTATTATGTTGATTTGTTGTTGCAGCATAAATAATATTAATTATATCTAAGTTTAATTTTTTTTGGCATGTGACTTGTGTGCTCTTAATTGAAATCACAAAATGACTCATGTGAGCAGTCCCCTAGTTATTTATTCTAAATTACATTTTATTTTGTTTGTGTTGGTAATGTTTATAAAGCAAGGAGAGACTTGGAACACACACCTTTTAAGTATTTGTTTGATGTGGGGAGAAATGGTGAAATGATCTACTGCTTTGGGCTTTCCAAATCTTGGAATTTGTAATGCGAGTGTAATACCTTGTAAATCCACCTAATAAAAAATACTCATTTTTGGTTGGTAGTCAAGACTATAATAGTAATTAGTTAGAATAGGATAATTTTAGATGAAATGTTATGAGTAATTAGTTACAACAAGATAATTCTAGATGAAATACTATTTGTTAAAAACTTAAAAGAAAATTATTTACTTTCGGATTATCCTGTTTGTATAATTTTATTTTATTCTTCTTTGTGATATAACTTTTAAATTTAATAGCAAATTATTCTATTGTTTTAAAATAACATTTTTTGTATTATATATAGAGAGATCAAAAAATAAGCCCTGAGGGTGCACCGAAGAGTACGGCTCAAGTGAGGCAAGGCCTCACATTAAGAGCAAACAGAGAATAGTAGTACAAAAAGTATATATACATCCTATGCACAGTACAAAGATAAGCTGTTACAAAACATAGTAGACACTAGCATAAGGTGTCTTCGATGGTATCCACCCAAGCCACCCAACCCAAGGCGCCTTCCATCCAGACGATGTGCTTGGTTTCCTGAATCTGAGCCAACATGAGGACCTGCTCCTTATTGACTTTCCTGTTGTTCTTCACTTCTTGGGTCAGGATCTTGCACGTTTTCTCAAAAAGCTGCAGATTGTCCATAGTCTGCCTCCAGGCATAACCTCCTTGCATCTCGTATATGAAGAACGTGGAAGAGCCATTCTTGAGGAACCTTTTGAGCTTCTCTTTTTCAATCAACATGGTAGTGTGGACTTGCAAAAAAAATTTTAGGTAGATGAGTTTCCGAAAAGACTCAGTAAGAATTCTGGGATTATTCTGAAACCTCTCTTCATTTCTACATTTCCAGATTTGCCACAAAATCACAGAGGATAGGATTTTCCAAAAAAGATTAGTATCTTTTCTCAAGCCAACAATATGCCTGGTAATAATCTCAAAGCTGTTAAAGAAAGAAGGATACAAAATGCCAAATCTCTTTAGCAAACATGCAGTCCAAAAGAATGTGTCTACCAGTATCGGGTAACCTGCACATGGGACAAATATCGATACCAAGGGGATCTTTTCTGATAGGGAGTCTATCAAGAATGACCAGCCAGTTAAAACATTTAATCTTAGGTTCAGTAGGCCCTTTCCAAAGAATTTCAAATATGTTCTTCCACGCACGGGTGTCAAGAGAAGAGTACCAGACTTTGTTAATGTGATCTATAACGGACTCAGAGTGCCCAATGGTGTTGTAAATGTTTTTGGCTTTGATTTTGTTAAGAACGGTCCCATCAGGCCACTTGATGTGTAAAAATCTATGGGAGTCAATTTGACAGGAGGTCGGGAGATTTCTGGTGGCCTTGCAGATTAGACTGTACGTTTTCTTTTGGGAGCCAGGAAGGTCAAACTTATTACTGAGAACCTCCCACTCAATTAAACTGTCATGCTCAAATAAGTCAGCCAATTGGGAGATTCCTTTGCTATTCCATTGCCTAGCAGAGCAGCCCTGAGAGAGGGCGAGGGGCTTGCCAGAGTAATTCAGGTTCCACCAAATGGATCTTTCACCGTAAAGATGGGCATCATCATGGAAGGACCTGTTAGTTATAAAACGTTTCACATAATTCCAAGCTTTCCAGATGGATCTAAAAACAGCAGATCCTTGCACAATCACGGGAAAATCACCAAGGACAAGATCATTAAAAGGAAGATTCTTCCAAGACTTGGCTTTCTTGGGGATACCCCTCTCTATGTTATTTCTAACCAAGACCTTCCAGGGATCATCACCATCAAGAGAGTGAAAGATCCACTTGGCGGCTAGGGAAATTCCCTAGAGCTTAAGATCCTTCAGGCCAAGCCCCCCAAGGAATTTGTTGGTGTGACACCATTCCCACTTAACCACATGCAATTTGTTCTTGCCTTTTCCATCAGACTAGAGAAACT
Source organism: Sequoia sempervirens (assembly GCA_007258455.2). Classification (NCBI taxonomy): domain Eukaryota; kingdom Viridiplantae; phylum Streptophyta; class Pinopsida; order Cupressales; family Cupressaceae; genus Sequoia; species Sequoia sempervirens. Next base: position 17,633 of record VDFB02133096.1, on the reverse strand, counting down.
TCCTAATCTCTTTTTGGATCTCATAGATTTGATAGTTACTGAACATTCAAGCTGAGGAGTAATAAATATTATAAGATGACAGAATTTTCTGGCAAACCTGCACTCTGCCGGCTAGCGACAGGGCCCTGTTATGCCATTTATGGAGCTTCTTCACAATCTTGTCTTTGACCCAAAACCACATATCTTTAAGGGAAGGGTCAATGGAGAAGGGAATACCAAGATATCTCACAATCTTGTTAGGGCCACCCCATTGAAAGTTATAGCTCTTGAACCAGTTGGGCGGCTGCTCAACCCACCCAAGGCAGACAGACTTAAGGTGGGAAAGGCGAGCGCCTGAGATTTTGCAGAAAATGTTGAGCTTGTGATAGAGGGTTTCGAAGTTATCAGCCGTAGCTTCAAGGAAGATCGCGGTGTCGTCAGCAAACTGGCAGTTAATGAGCTCACTGTCATCGAGAAGAGATATACCTTTGACAGCCAGGGAGACAGAATTGTCTCTAAGGATGTAGTAGAGGGCTTCAGACGCGATCACAAACAGGGTAGGGGCCAAGGGGCACCCCTGTCTGATGGATCTTTCAAGAGGAAAGGAGTCAGTAAGGAAGCCATTCACATCGACCTGCGCGAAGGCATCTTTGAAAAGAACTTTCACATAATTGCAGAAAATATTGGGGAAACCAAAGGTTTTGAGCATCATGGAGATGAACTTCCACTCCACTCTGTCGTACGCTTTCTCAAAGTCCAAAAGGAGCATGGAAGAATCTTGTTTAGAAACATGGGCCCAATTCATGGCTTCCCATCCGGTAATCAGATTTTCCAAGATATATCTTCCTTTTATAAATCCCGTTTGAGTAGGGCACACAAACTTGGGCAGAATATTTTTAATCCTGAGGGCCAGAATTTTGGCAAAGATTTTATAGGAAACATTGAGGAGAGTAATAGGTCTCCAGTTCTTGATGAGAGCTTTGTCCCCATCCTTGGGGAGCAGTTTGATAATACCCCTATTAATAGAAGAACCCAAGGAACCAGTAGCAATGGCCTCAAAATAAATATCCAGCAGGTCATTACAAATCCAATCTATATTGGCCTTGTAGAACTCCACAGGCAGCCCGTTCGAGCTAGGGGCCTTGTCATTATTAAGCTCCTTAATGACATTTTCAATTTCTTCAAGAGAGATCCCTTTGGACAGCTGATTAGCTTCTATCGAGGAGATCCTATTGGGAATGAGGGAACAGATTTGGTCCCTCAAGAGGGCAGCGTCCTCTGAATCCTCAGAGGTGAAAATGTTGCGATAAAAATTGGCAAAGGCCTTTTGGATGTTATCCGAATCATTAATTTCAATGTTATCAACAACAAGTCTTTCAATATTCTCATTGGATTGCTTTTGTTTGATGAGGTTGAAGAAGAATTTGGAACCTCTGGTGATCCCATAATAGTGGTTTACAATTTTTGGCCAAACCGACACTAAATTATTATTTTAACTAAATCTTCACATTCGGCACCTATAGCGGCTAAACTGTGAGGAATTTGAAGATGGTGCAAACTAGAGTCTCATCAAATTTTTTCTGTAGATTCTAAAAATATTTTTTTCAAAATTTTTGGAATCAAATTCACTTCATTTTCATCTCCCACAAAATTGATTTTTTCGAAAACAACATTTTAAAAGTACGCAGACCGTATAATGCATAACTTTTTTCCATGAAGGATAAAATTATAGTTCTTTCAAATTTAGATTTGTAACTCGATATCTAGTGCTTCCACTTGGTTAGATAGTTTTTTATTGAATATTTTTCCTTTAATCAAGTTTCAAAGTCAAACAAATTACAATACACGTATTTACCCGTATAAGTAACTTTTTTTGTATATGTCAAAATTTTATTTTATTTTTATTATTGGATCAAGGACTTCAATATCTGGTGCAATCATATTTTTCAATTTTTTTTTTTGATAATCTTCTATTTTTCCACATGTGAAGAACAAAGAAATTCATTTTCGATCAAAACCTATGTTTAATAAAACTTAAAAAACAAATACATAACAAAACCAAAACATATTAAAATTATATTCATTGGATAGCTTATTCTGAGGAATACCATAATCATTTGAAATAAATTTTAAATGAATTCATTTGATCCCCCAAAATCTAAATCAAAAGTGATTTTTTATCAGCATTTTGATAGGTGTAAAGGAGACGCATTTATAGGTATGGTTTAAAACTAGCGAGGTTCTATCCAAGGGGGTTTGATCTAAGGTGATTTGATCAAACCCTCTTCAATTGGAATCCTTAAAATGGAACTTTTTAAGGCTTAAATCATTATATTTTCTAAAAATATGTGATTTCAGCTAAAAACGCTCCTCTCGAAATTGTAAACCATTATTATGACAACACCCCCTCGCCCCACACAAAAGCCAGTGCGCACGGGATCTGACCATGGCACCCTTGACCTTAACCTGCTGATGTTGTCTAAGGGCATCTTTGGCCTTCACAACTTGAGAGATAAGATCACAATCGACAGGGTTGGCCTGGATATTCTTTTCGGCAGTTTGCAGCTCAGAGGAAATCTTCTTTTCCACAAACCTAAAGTCTTTAGACCTTTTTTGCCCTATGGTCCGCAAGAGATTCCGCCAGGAAAGCAGATTCATGTTCCATCTGTCTAAGTGAGACATGTCAGGGAAACTTTTCCTGTTTAAGATGCTAATGATACGGATGGCGCAAAGGGTATCTTCGTCACTGAGCAGATTAGTATTAAGAAAGAATTTGGGGTGGGGTCTTTCGCAAGGATAAGGGGAGCTATTGATCTTGAAACAAGAAGAGATAGGGTGGTGATCGGAGAGAGAGGTGGGGGTAACCACAACCATACGCCCAAGATCATCCGGGAGAAAGGAGAAAAAATTCTTGCTGGCATAGAAGCGGTCCAGTCTGGAGTAAATCCTATAGGGGGGCTGCTGGAAATTACACCAAGTATGCCATAATCTGGGATGAGAGTCCTTAGCTCCGGATAAAGGATCAAACAAATGTTTGGAACTTAACATCTTGCACCATTGCATTTTTTTTAGAGTCTTTCCAGACAAACGGTCGGCCACCAAGTTTGTCATCCTGAGACTCAATCATATTGAAATCTCCCCCAACAAACCAAGGAATGTTAGGGAGAGCGGTTAACCAATCCCAGAGACCAGCTCTCTCCTTGCAATCATTTGGGGTATAAACAGAACAAATGCCAAAAATAAGGTTATTGACATTAAGAGTGACCCAAACTGCCCTGTTGCAGGGGGAGGAACCATTAGCAGTGATAGACTTGGCCCACTTGTTGTTAATTAGAAGTGCAGCACCCCCTACCTCTAGGGTGGTTGGTAACAAATTTATTAGCATTTTTCCAAAGAAATTTGAGATTGACATCCAAAATGTAACCTGTGGCCTTAATTTCCTGTAACATGAGGAAGTCCAAAGATTTACAGGTGTCAAGGAACCGTTTAATGATCCACTTTCTGTCAGGGGATTCAAGCCCCCGAATATTCCACGAAATACAATTCATTGGGGAGTCATTAAGGAGGGTACGCTGAGTTCAGATGTGCCAGCCAAAGAAGCCACCGTAATGCCCTGGGAGTTACCCATTTTTTTCTTTGAAGGGTTCTTATTTTTGGAACCTAAGCGTCTTCCCCTCTGCTTGGCCATGGGAAAAACGTCTCTACCATCATCGTCATTCTCAGAATCCTCATGAGAAATATACTCCAGATCTACAGAATGTTTCTGAATGAGAGAGGACGAGGCCTCGGAAAAATTATTGGCCGGGATGATTTCAAGCAAACAATCATCACCAAGTTCACGAAACACTTTAGGAGGGAATCTTAAGGAAGGGTGCGGGTCCTAACCTCTGAAAAAACATTCCATCATATCCGATCCTGAAGGGGTGGAGCTCGGGAGCAGTTCTTTAGGCTCGGATACGACGAGACTGACGGTGACAGGGTAGGACTGAGAGCAAAGGGCCCGAGAACTTTCAGCTTCGGTATTGGTCTGCTTATTGGCCCTTTGACGTCTCTTGTTAGAGGTTTTAGCAACCGCAGTGAAGCCGGCATTAGGAGCTCTATCCACGGGAGGGAAGGGATCACCTTGTGGTCCAGATTGAGGGGGAGCAAAGGCGTTGATGTGTTGCAAGACGCCAAAGGGGGGTCGAGCTTTGTGGGCACACGCCAAGGGTGCCATGGTCAGATCCCGTGCGCACTTTTATATATATATATATAATTATTTAATTAGTAAAAAATGATGAAGTGAAAATGAAGTTAAATGATTTAGTTTAAACAATTGATGATGTAGAATTAATTAGTAGAGTGAATTGTAGATAAAATTAATTATTTATTTTAAATGAGATGAATTTTAAGTGTCTACAAAGTAAAAAAGATTAGATCTTATCTTGACATTAGATATATTTCTATTGTGACTAATATAATACTTTATGTCTAAACCTAATGGCATCCAGAATTTTAACCCTAATTCTAATAATTTTGTCTTTGTGGTCATGTTGTGTATATATTTTTAATAATATATATATATATATATATAATAAGCCTTGAGATATCATTCTCAAGACGTCTATTTAAATTAGGAATTTATGTTAATATTTTTTAAAAATAGATAATTTAAATTATAATTACATTTCACAAGCATGTAACTCTTTTATTTTTAAAATGATATAAAATTCATGAATTCTTATAAAAAAAATAGTTTACACTCCTCTTTAAATTAAAAAAGTTTATAAGAACGAATTTTATACCATTTTTAAAAAAAAATTAAGAATAAAAAAGTTACGTACTTGTGAGATCCAATTATAGTTTAAATTATCTATACTTATTTTTTAAAATATTAACATAATTTTTTTAATTTAAATAAATTGTGAGATCCAACATGTACCACTCCTGATATTTATATTATAGTATTAAAAGAATTATAAGTATTAAGTTTAAAAAAATATGACTTATCATACAAACAATTATATAAGAATACAATATTTTAATAAATGTATAAATAAATATAGAAAAACACACATAATATAGTTATCTTAGATACATCTATCTAAAGAGATATCAATATTAAATTATTATATTAATTCAAGTGTTTACATTATTAGTGCTATTGCAATGAGTTAATTAGTTATGAGATTCTTATAATATAAAATTATATTAAATATTTTTAGTTTCTATTTTATTTTAAAAATTAAACAAACATTATATTCAAAGAATTTATATGAACATTTTATAATTTTTTAAAAATTTAAAGATTTACCTAAAATTTTATATGTTAAATATTTAAATTTTTGCTCTAAAAATTTGAACATGATAGTTGTGTTAAGTAATCAAATTTAAAAAGTATAAATAAAAATTTATTTTTATCAAAATTTCTAATATTAATTTATATTAAAAATACCAAAATTTAATATTTAAATTAATTTAATAGAAACAATTTTTTTAAAAATAATAAAATATTTTTATACCAAATATTTTTATGTATTTTATATTAAAATAAAATTTTAATTTTTTATTAAATTTTATTAATAATTTAAGTATTTTTATAATTTTAAAATTATAAAAGTAAAATAAATATAATGCTATATTTAATAAAAAATAAAATAAAAATATAATCTTATATTTTTTAAATAACTTTCATTTAACCTTGCAAAGAAAATAAGGACAATTTGCACCAAAGTTTAAGGGCAAGAAAATCTTTATAATATTATGATATTATATAATTAATAATTAATATCATAATATTTAATATTATATTATTATAAATAATATCATAATATTATAAAGATTTTAAAAACAATAAAAAATATCATAATATATTAATATATTAATATTAATGTTTAGTATTATATTAACGTTTGGTCCAATTATTTAATCGCAGCAAGCAAGGCAGGGGAAAATGATTGGCAAAGGCTATGGAGGTGACAATTTGTACTGGCGGGCATGGATGGGCATCCGATGGCCTGCCATGCCTGACATACCTGCCGTAACACAGCTCCTCTGCCTTCCTCGTTTCTCTCGCCAACGTGCGCGCTTGGACCCCGTGCAGACTTGTCCGTTAATAGCGGATGCGTGGTTTTCACGAATTAGCTGGCACCCATTTTTTTAATCTCTGATTCACTTGGGTTTTCGGGAGTTCCGTTGGTTTTAAGGAAGTCGTAAGAACTGCAGTTTACTCCGTTGTCTTTTTTGGTTATTTATTTATGTTAAATAAAATTGAAAAAAGGTGATGACAGACAAATTTAGAAAATATATTTAGGGGGTTTAGATTTAGAAAGATTTTTTTAGGGATAGTTTGAGTTTTACTTCAACATTATTGAATTTCAATGGTTAATTATTTTTTTATATTTTATTTATATTAAAAAGGGATAATGATTGTACTTTTTGACTTTGGATTGAATATTGCTTAAAGGTAACTACTAATTATTTTTATGATTGATTTAGAATAAGTGAGTGGATAAATAAATTTTATTTTATTAAAACAACTCTATTAAAATATGATGTTTTCATTTTATTTTTAAAAAAAAATTAGGGAGAACAATACTATTAAAATGTTTAAAAAAAAATTAAATTAACAGTTCTAACATTTTTTCTTTAAAAATAGTAAAGGTAATATTTTTTTAATGAGAATTCAACACATTTCAAGTGCTCAAAGTTTAACAATTCAATATTACACCACATGTCTTAAAGTAACAATTTTATATTTAGGTTCAACTAATTTGTAACAACTTCCTATAACACAAAACATAATCATTTGATCCAAAGTTTAGAGGAGAACTTGGTGCACAACCCAATTAAAGATATCTAATTAGATTATATGCATTGACATTTTGATTAATTATAGATTTTGAATTATGTAGTGCAATTTTTATAAGAAAACCAAAGAAGACATTTGACAACTAAATTAAAACTATAATGGGAAAGTTGGTTGTATTATGCTAGTTTTGTACCATTATATGTGAGAACATATATACATTGACAAAGCGTTATTACTCCTTGGAATATCTAGTATATATAACTACATAGAATAGTAATGTGCATTATTATACAGGAAGAAAGGAAGATGAACCATCGATTGGGACCAAATCATGTCATATCATGTTTCACAACTATCAAAACCACTAACAATAATTACAGACTAGTCAAGCATTGTAGTATGACAAATCAAATTGAAACTTACAATTTGGAACATGGGTGCAAACTATAACATCAAACTTATCAAAATTGTTAGGGATATCAAGCAACACCAAAGATTTGTCGAGGTTAAGGTTCAATTAGGGTTAAAGTTCAATTAGGGTCAACCTATCCTTAACCTAATTGAACTTTAACCCTAATTGAACCTGAACCTTGAACAAATTGTAATTTAAAAATATTGAAATTTAATTAAAAATATTATTTATTATTTATTTTAATTTATTTAGTTTTAATCTATTTCAAATATTTAATAAAATTGAATATATTTATATTTTCTTTATAAAATAGAATATTTTTTTATACATTTTATTTTACAAAATCAAAATTAAAATATTTAAAATATCAAAAGGCAAACATAATATAGTTATCTTAAATACATCCATTAAAAGGATATCAATATTAAATTATTATATTTTTTTAAGTGTTTACATTATTTAAATAAACTAATTTAAAAATATTGAAATTTAATTAAAAATATTACTTTTTATTTATTTTAATTTATTTAATTTTTATCTATTTCAAATATTTAATAAAATTGAATATATTTATATTCTCTTTATAAAGTAGAATATTCTTTTATACATTTTATTTTACAAAATCAAAATTAAAATATTTAAAATATCAAAAGGAAAACATAATATAATTATCTTAAATACATCCATCTAAAATGATATCAATATTAAATTATTATATTTATTCAAGTGTTTATATTATTAGTATTATTGCAATAAGTAATAAATAAAAAATATTAATTTAAATATTATTTTTTTAAAATATTAATACAATTCAAATATATTAATAAAAAAGAATTCTTAAATACATTCTTAAAATTATAAATATTATAAATATTTTATTTCCTTCACATGTAACTTCAATATCTAATTATAATTTTAAAATCACATTGGCAAAAAATACTTAAAACACTTTAATATAAATTATAATTATAATTAAATATATGTAGTTTATTTTTTAAAAGAAAACTTGATTTTAATATTTTTTTATTAAAAATATTTATTGATTTTTTATTTATATGAATTTTTTTTCTTAGTAATATTTTTCTAACTTCTTTATTTTTTAGTTAATATAAATTATAACTACATTAAGAACATTTTTAACCTTTTATCATCTTTTACATTAAACTCATGTATGAGTTTAGAAATATAATGACAAATTTTGTCAATCCTTTTCATCTAATTTTAAAATATGTCTTTAATCTCCTGAGATGAGTTAGACAATAGCCATTGTGCATCATACTTTTGGGTTGACCCAAAGAGATAAAATTGATAGGTTTTAAACTTAGATTCATACTATAAAACTATAATTATATTAACAAATAATTAACATACAAAAGTTACATTATGCAAAGAACATTTATTTAAAAATCTAGATTGAAAAATATATAAAGGTGAAAATTTGATAATTAGAATAATTTAAAGTATTTATTGATTTTTATTTTACAGTTCATGAATATCAATGTTTTCTCTCATAACATTCTATTCATCATCAACCTTTTGAAATTACACAATTCAATTAAAAACTAATTTATAAATTGTAAAATAATTGATATTGCATCCAAAAATATCTAATTTTAGTTATAATTTATAGTAACTTAAAAATAAAGAATTTATAAAAATATTATTAAATTTATGAAAAATAATAATAATAATTAATAAAAATTCATATAAATAAAAAAATCAATAAATATTTTATAATTAAAATATATTAAAATCATTTTTTTAAAATAAAAAAACTACATATATTTAATTTTAGTTATAATTTATATTAATTAAAAAAGTTTATAAAAATATTATTAAATGTTTTAAGAAAAAATATGGAAAAAATAATAAATATTCATATAAATAAAAAATCAATAAATATTTAGTAATAAAAATATATTAAAATCATTTAAAAAATATATATATAAACTACATATATTTAATTTATATTAACTAAAAAAAAAAGTTATAAAAATGTTACTTCAAATAGCAGGCGAAAGGGGATGAATTAAACTAAAATTCAACTCAATAAAATTCACTTGCCCTAAATTGATTTTCGCACCGTACAGACAAACATGAGTATGACAAAAACGAAAATTGTGGCTAGTACTGGACTATGAGTCCGACAAATAATGACAGGGTGCATTTTGTGCGCATGCATGCCAGTTATTTGCACCTGCCCATTGATGCCCATGATGTCTATCTAAGTGTAAATTGTCACCCCTTACAGACATTGGCCAAAATGATTTATCCTTCTCACTGCAGAGACGGCAACTTGTTGGTGGAGATGCTACGGACCTGCCAAATGCACAGATAGCAGAAACTATTAAAATTTACATTTATTATGTATGCTTATTATTTTATGCCTATCCACATGCCTCAGCAGACATTTTCGGCTGATAGCCATTGCCTCATGGTTCGCATATAGCTACATAATTTGCACTGATGGGAACGATGGGCATGCATGGGTGCATGGATACCCTTCATCGTTTCTCTCACCGCGTACCAACACCGTCCGTGCAGCACTGCCAACTCTGTCTTTTCCAGAGTGGAGTAAAAGATAACATAATACTTTATCTTTATTTTTATTAAATATTTTATATTTATTTTATGTTTTCATTCAAACTTTGAATATTTAACTAATTTTAAAATTATAAAAATATTTAAAATATTAATAAAATTTTATTTTAAAGCAAAATATATATAAATATATAAGATGTTTATTTAATTTTTTTAAAAAATTATTATTAATTTAAATATTAAATTTTGATATTTTTAATATAAATTAATACTACAAATTTCAATAAAAAATAAGTTTTAATTTTTAATTTTTAAATTTTATTATGAAATATTTAAGATAAAATAAGATAGAAAGTAAAAATATTTAAATTTAATATTAAATTTTAAATATTAGAATCTTGTATATACTATTTCTATTAATTTATTTTAAATATTAGATGTTAATGTGTTTACTATAATTTGATATTTTAAATTTTGATTAAAAAAAAAAATTTCTAAATTTTTAATTTGAAAGATAATAAATCAACAAAGAATGTATTTAAGAATGTCATAATTAATTAACTCATTGCAACTCTAATTGAATCGTAAACTAATTAACACCAAACCCTAATTGAACTCTAACCCTAATTGGAACCCTTATTCTAACCCTAAGCTTTATCTAGATAACCCTAACCTTAATTTAATTCTAACCCAAAACTTTGTCCTAGAATTCTAACTCTAACTCTAACCCTAAACCTAAGTAAACCCTAACCCTAATCCTAATTAAAAGTTCAATCCTAACTATAATACTAATTTTAACACTAATCATAATTATAATCCTAACCTTAGTTGAACACCCTAACCCCAATCCTAATTGAAATCTAACCCTAACTGTAACACTATTTCAAACTCTAATCATAATTATAACCTTAACCCTATATTTGAACATCATAAGCCTAACCCTAACTAGAGTTGTCCCTAATTGAACCCTAACCTTAATTGGACATAAAACTTAGTCACTCAAGATAGATCTTTAGAATATCTTCTTGTTTTATCAATATTACCAATTAAAAAATACCACTTTGACTTAGTCACTCCCAACACCTACTTCCTAAATGGTCCCTGTGATGCACAAATATTTTTTTTTTTAATAAAAGAAGGTAAAACTTTATTGAATCATAACAGCATTACAAAGTCCAAAGAAGGAAGCCACAAGGGGCCAAAACAACAAGAATTAATTCACACCTAAGAAGCACCTCATATCCTCAGCAACCCACTCCTCAAGAACAGGGGCCATATCAACAGGGAGATTGCTCCAATCATCCACAGACCAAGAATCAGTCTTTTCCGATGCCCATCTAGCCAGCCCATCAGCCACCCTATTCCACTCTCGTGGAATATGACGGAAAACAATGGACTCCAAGGTAGAGCACAGAGAAATAATCTGTTTGACAACCACAGCTAGCTGCCAATTCACATCCTCCAAATTTTGATTATTCAACATATCAATAACCACCTGAGAATCAGCTTCACAAACAATCCGCCGCCATCCAAGGGAAACCGCACGCTCAGCCGCCAAGAGAATAGCGCTAGCCTCCATAAGATTATTAGTTTGCAAACCACGATACATAGAAAAGAAGAAAACCACCACTCCAAGGCTATCTCTACCAATACCACCAACCCCAGCATGCCCAGGGTTACCTCTAGAAGACCCATCAGTATTAATTTTCAACTCCCCTAGAGCAGGCGGGCACCAAAAGCCCTCACGAGAAACCCTCTCACGCCCACGCCTACGATGCACTTTACTCATAATACACTTCCCCCCTGTGGCAAGACCTAGGGAATTTACAACACCCAAGTCCCCAGGAGCAATCGGCACAGACAAGTCACACTTTGCAGTCAAAGTCTCCAGCAAAGCCCCAAGAATTCGCCTCCAAAGTTGCCCCACGAGCAATTTTTTATCCAAGAATATTCTTCTGTTGCGTTCCAACCAGATTTGCCAAACAATCAAACTAGGACCAATGCTCCAAGCAATTTTAAGAAAAGAGGTTGTAGCAGGAGAAGAACCCTGTCTCTTCCAAAAATCCTCCAAAGAAGAGACATGGCAACACGGTAAGCTCCAAAGATTCCACTAGTGATGCCAGATAGTCTTAACAAAAGAGCACTGAAAAAATAGATGTGATAAGCATTCATCATGCTGACCACATAGAATGCACATGGAGGGGCCCTGGAACCCACGTTTGCAAAGATTATCCCAAGTAAGACACTTACCCTGAACCACGAGCCAAGAGAAAAAATTACACTTAGGCCAAGCAAATTTATTCCAAGCATGCTTCCACCAAGAAACCTGGGAGCTTCCAAAGACCTGTTTATCCAAAACCTGATAACCAGAGGCAACTGAAAAATTTCCTTTCAAGTCAGGTCCCCAAGCAAGCACACAGCCCCTTGGAGAGAATTGCAGACCCGACTCGATAAAATCTTAGCAAGCTCTTGACGATCCTCCACTGCACCACCAGGAGGCCAATCCAAGGGGCTCTTCCACCTAGACACAGAAATTTGACCCAAAGATTGTTGAGATTTAAAATCTGCCACATGATTCCAACCCGCCTCCACAAAAATCTGGCACAAATCTTGGAGATGGGGATGAGATGACACAATGGGTGGGTATCCATCCCAAGAATCATACCAGAAAAGAGCATCTCGACCCCCATTACAAATCCAAAAAAGTCCCTGTTTAACCAACTTGGCACCACGTTTAAGGGTACTCCAGATCACAGAGCCTTTCCCCTCCATACTAAACCTTGATACCTCCCTACTTTCTACTGCCCCCAAATATTTGAAGGTCAGAATTTTAGCCCAGCACATATGCTGTTGAGAGCACCAGTGCCAATACAACTTAGCAGCCAAGGCCTGCCCATTCAAATCAGCCCGCCGTAAACCAAGACCCCCCTCTTGCTTTGGCCTACAAACAACATCCCACGTCACAAGACTCCATTTTCTATGAAGAAGATTACCAGCCCACAGAAACTGACGAGACAATTTCTCGAAATCTCTAATAAAACTTGAAGGAGCAGAAAGAACAAAGCATTTATAAATAGGAAGAGCCTGGACCACCGACTTTAAAAGAGTCACTCTACCCGCTGAAGAAAGCCACCTGCAAGTCCAATGACTGACCAATCCTCGAAACTTATCAAGAGTCTCTTGCCAAAACCTTTTGGGGAGAGAGCGAACAGCAAGAGGGATTCCAAGATAGGAAAAAGGAAGCGAACCAATTTGAAACCGAAGGATACCAGCAATTCTCCTTTGAATACCTTTAGGAGTGTGGAAGAAATATATGAAGGACTTCCCCTCATTTATGCATTGCCCAGAAGCTGCCAAGTAACTGTCCAAAACACTGCGCCAATCGAGAGCCTCCTCAACCTTAGCCCTACCCATCAAGGCAGTATCATCTACAAATTGCAGATGAGACTGAGGGGGAATACCATCTCCCCAACTCCATCCCTGAAGCAATCCACTAGCAACCTGAGCACGAATTAGTCTTCCCAGGCCTTCCGCAAGGAGGATGAATAAGTAAGGAGATAGGGGATCTCCTTGCCTAAGGCCTCTAGAAGCACCAAACAAACAAGTGGGCTCACCATTGACAAGCACCGAAAAGGAGGAGGAAGTGACACAACTCCTAACCCATTCAATCCAACCCTCAGCAAAGCCAAAAGCTCCAAGGATTTTAAATAGAAAACTCCATTTAACACGATCATAAGCTTTAGCCATGTCTAACTTGATAAACATAGATTTATCTTTTGAGGATTCCATAGAGTGGATGGCCTCAGCAGCAATAGCTACCCCATCCATGATCTGTCTTCCAGCAACAAAACCCTCCTGCTCTTCAGAAATTAAGTCATCAAGCCAAGGCTTCAGCCTTTCGGCGATCAACTTAGTAATAATTTTATACACAACATTACATAGAGCTATAGGCCTAAACAAATCCAAGGAGTTAGCTCCCACCTTCTTAGGAATAAGAGCTAAAAACGTAGCATTTAGGGACTTCAACATTTATTTATGCATAAAGGATTCTTGGACAACCTCTAAAAGGTCCAATTTAACCACTTCCCAGAACTCCTGAAAAATTTCAATGGGGAATCCATCAGGCCCAGGAGCTTTACCTTTCTTCATCTGGAATACAACCTTCTCAAGCTCCGACAAGGTAATAGGAGCAAGCAATGAGTCATTCATTTCATTAGTCACCAGCTTCGGGATACAATCTAAAATTTTAGCTTCATCCTCCTCCGCAGGAGGAGAATCCTCAGAGAAAAAGGTAGAGAAATATCGAATGCATTCAGCTGAAATAGAGGCTGAAGAGGACAAAGATTCCCCATTAGGCAACAGAATAGAAGAAATAGCATTACCTTGTCTCCGATCCTTAACTGAGTTATGGAAGAAAGCAGTGTTTCGATCCCCAGCCTGGAGCCATTCAATACGAGACTTTTGTTTCCAAAAAATCTCTTCTCTTAACGCCCATTCCTCAAGCTCTTTTGTTGCAGCAACCTCTAATAAACTCAGCTCCTCTGAGAGGCCTTGATCTCGAATTTGTCTGGTAATTAGGTCTAGATTATCTCGCGCCTTTTGCTTTTCCTGAAATAAGTTACCAAAATGCTGCCTATTCCATCTTTTCAGTCTGTATTTAACATACTGGAGCCTCTTTGAGAAAGAGTACATGGCAGTGCCATATGCTGGCTTCCCCCGATCCCACCAACTAGGGAGCAAAACATGAAGAGATTCATCCCTAAGCCACATGAGTTGGAACTTAAAGGTCTGTCTAGCACACCGTTGAGGCACATCAACCACTAGCTTAATAGGCCAATGATCAGAACCACGACCATCCAAAATTTCAGAGCTTATCAACCACCTGTCCCCCACCCAAAAACTAGACACCAAAAATCTATCAAGTCTTTCAGAAATAGAGGCATCGCCAATTCTCCTATTATTCCAAGTAAAAAGACCATTGCCAGGTTTGAAATCCACAAGATTCAAAGCAGAGATATTGTCCTGGAGCAATAATGCAGAAGCCTCCAACCTTGCAATACCACCTCGTTTTTCTGCAAGCTCCGTGATAGCATTAAAATCACCTCCAATAATCCAAGGATGGTAGGGAAATAAGCTACGAACTAAATGAATGTTGGACCACAAAAGTTGCTTTCCTTGCAACTCCACAGGCGCATACACATTGGAGAAGAGAGCAATTTCCCCTGACATAAAACAAGAGGCCACCATGGAAAGGGAGGACCTGAAAGACACCCACCAAAGGGGGAAAATCTTACGCGAGTTCCATAAACATGCCACCCCGCCAGAAGACCCTTGAGCACCAATGCATTGGCATCCACCATTCCCCCATAACTTAGGAACTAGATCCATCATACCCTCCACAGAGAGCTTAGTCTCCTGCAAAAAAAGAACATAAGGCGAATGACACCTAATCAAATCCCGAACAACTTTTTGTCTAGGGCCACTGTTCAAGCCCCTAACATTCCAAGAGAGAACTATCATTTCGAGGGGCATGAAAAATGCGAATCCAGAGTCTTGACTAACCCTGACTCCACCAAAGTCTCCCCTATCATCTTAATCTTTTCCTCATCCTTCTTCCTTCCCAGCTTAGAAATTTTCTCCGGCCCCCCCTTCTTGAGAACTTTTTGCAGAACACCCAACTGAGAGGATGCCTTAATATTCTTCTTGCCCACCTCTGGACCAACTTTTTGCAAGAGGTGAACCTTATCTACACTATCTTTCACTACCTCAGCACTACCACCCAACTCAACCTAAACCTCCATTTGACGATCTGTCCCTAGAGCTGAAGTCCCATCAGTAAGCGGAGCCATAATCCCCTCTGAGTTGAGCAAAACCTGACTAGAATCTTTCCCAACCTCATCTAAGCATGGCACTCCCATACCCCCCTCCTGTTGGGGAGTAAGCATTGCCTCAACTAAAGGGCCATGTTGATCAATATCCAGAGTCCCATGATCTAGATCCAAAAATCCTGGGTTCACCTCCTGTTGACTAAGATCCTCTAGCACCTCAAGCCTGTTGAAGGTGTCCTCCTCCTGCCTGTCCTTCAAAGTCCTTTTATGACCTTTATTTCTGTTTCGGCCTCTAACGGGAATAAATCCATCTTCCCTACCACCAGAACCCTGAATGGGGTCCTTGCCCTTATCCATCCTAGGTGGATTAGCTGAAGGTTGAGAAGAATGAGCCTCCAAAGGCTTGGCCTTTGGACATCTGCGCAGGAGGTGACCATACTCATGACAGAAACGACAACGAAAGGGAAGTGTTTCATAATCCAGCTGTTGCACCCATGAATAATCTCCTGCACTCACTTCTAACGAGTATGGCAATGGCTTACTTAAATCAATTTCTACACAAAATCGGGCAAAAGTCATTACCTTTTTGAATTGTGTTTGCTGAGAAGAACCCACAGGTTTCCCCAGCTTCGAGGCTAATAGGCACAACACATCCTCTCGCCAGCATTCCACAGGGAGCCTTGGAAGACGGACCCAAACCGGAACCCGATTCTAAGATGCACAAATATTAAATTACACATAGCTAAACAATAAATTACACATAGGTAAACATGCCACACACATCATATTTTACATAAATAAAAGTTTGTTTAATTTATTTAAATGAAACATATATCTAATACAAATAAAATTAACATGATGAAATCTTCTTGTATTAGTAAAATTAAAATAACAACTTTATTTTATATATTAATCAAATTCATTTAAATTTATTTATTGAAAATAAAATTAACATGTTATTATTTACAAATTTTGGAGTTAATAAATTTATAAGTTATTATTATTTAGATGAAATAATAATTTCATCTAACAACTCTAAGTCCTAAAACCCCAAAGGGTTACGGTTCTTAGATAAAGCTTGGGGTTAGAATTAAATTAAGTTTAGGGTTACAACTCAACTAGGGTAAGGGTTAGAGTTAGGATTCTAAGATAGAACTTGTGATTAGAATTAAGGTGAAGCTTTAGGGTTCAATTAGGTTTTGGGTTATAAATTTGAAAATAATTGAAATAAGGAATTATTTTATAACATATATCTATACATGTACTAATTTAAATAGCATTCTAACATAAAAAAATAAAAAGAAATAATTTGTGATAACTCTCCGTGTATTTTATATATATTATTAATTAATATATGTATGCTAGTTTATTTCACAAGCTCTTAATAATATATTATAGTTATTTTAAATACATCAACATCTCAAAATTTAATATTATGGCTATCTTAAACACATCCATCTAAAGAGATGACAATATTAAACTATTATATTTATTCAAGTGTTTATATTATTAATATTATTGCAATGAGTTAATTAATTATGACATTGTTAAATACATTCTTTGTTGATTTATTGTCTTTCAAATTAAAAATTTAGAAATTAATTTTTTTAAATCAAAATTTAAAATATCAAATTATATTAAACACATTAACATCTGAATATTTAAATTAAATTAATAGAAATAATATATACAAGATTTTAATATTTTATATTAAATTTAAATATTTTTACTTCCTATCTTATTTTATCTTAAATATTTCATAATAAAATATAAAAATTAAAAAATAAAAACTTATTTTTTATTAAAATTTATAGTATTAATTTATATTAAAAATATCAAAATTTAATATTTAAATTAATTTAATAAATTTTTTTTGAAAATTTAAATACTTTTATACTATGTATTTATATATATTTTACTTTAAAATAAAATTTTATTAATATTTTAAATATTTTTTATAATTTTAAAATTATAGTTAAATATTGAAAGTTTTGAATGAAAAACATAAAATAAATATAAAAATATTTAATAAAAAAAATAAAGATAGAGTATTATGTTATCTTTTACTCCACTCCTAGCACAG